>VZTY01015778.1:50007-60026 GCA_013400935.1 Turnix velox
CTGGCTTAAGGAAGAGCCTAAGATGATGATTTTGAGGCTATTGTTTCCCCCCTGTGTCTGCCAAGATAGTATGGGTGGATGGGTTTCATTTTCTAAAACCAGAAGTGCTGGGTGTGTGGAAAGCAAACTCAGAGGCCAGAGTCTGCTCAAGATTGTGTTTGGTTTGACACCAAAATGTATGGCTAACTGAGCCTGAACAAAAATATATCTACCAGCTTTAACCTAGTTAGTGCTGATGCTGCTTCTGTATAGCTGCAGCAGTGCAGGTTACTCAACGGTGACTGAAAAAACCACCTGAGGAGCTTTGTAAGACCTTGGTGACTAGCTTGAATTGGCCCGTACACTGCTTAGCCAGTTTTTGGACCACTATGTGCTCATTGTAAGAGAACTGATAACGTATCATCTTTAACTTCTAAGGTTTTGGTTTTTTTNTATCATCTTTTTCTAAGGTTTTGGTTTTTTTTTTTGAAGTGCCACGCTCCTGTTCTTGCCAATTGCAAGTTTATTTTGTGTCTAAGTTTGAAATTTAATTGTACTAGCTTCATTAATCAACTCCATTAAAGTTGTAATTCCTTCATCCTTTCTCTGTTGCCTTCTCTTCTGTTGCTCAGATGTGGCTCTCTCTCTTTTCTCAGAAGGTAACAGCTTGGTTACTCCAAAGTTCATCCTTGGATCAGTCCAGGCTATACTTGTTGAAATAAGGGAGGGACAGAATTGGACTGTATTGAGAAGACAGACACCGTCCTCATTCTCGAGTGCAAGTTTAGGTTTTTTTAAACTCAGATCATAATTTTATACTTCCAAAGTTGACAGGGGAGAATGAGTTCATTCTTGCAGGCATTCATCTGTGGGCAGATGAATTGAAGAGTGAGTGGAGAAAGACAGTGGCAGGCTGTTCTGGTAAATAACTAACTGTCTACAGCCTAATTTTACCGGGGACATAAGCTGTAAGCGTGGCACTGGGTGCATTGCTTCAGGAAGCCATTTATCTGCTGTGCTAGTTGAGAAACCTGTGGGTAATACCTCAAAGCATGGGTGTGCAGTTGCTTTCTCTTTGAGCTGAAGTTTAACCCTGCTCTTTCTCTCTCTCTCTCTCTCTCTCTCTCTCTGCAGTACTGCCAGTAACTCAAACCGCAGCACGCCTGCCTGCTCCCCCATCCTACGCAAGCGCTCCCGGTCCCCGACACCACAGGACTCCCAAGGAGACACCATGGTAGAAAAAGGCTCAGACCATTCGTCAGACAAATCCCCCTCCACGCCGGAGCAGGGTGTTCAGCGTAGCTGTTCCTCTCAGTCGGGCCGAAGTGGGGCCAAGAATTCCAAGGTGAGGAGCGAGCAAATGACTTTGGGTGAAGATGCGCATGTTCTAAACCCTCTGATGCAGTACACTGGCTTTGTCCTCTGCCTAACTTCCTTCCTTCTTCCTCAATCATTCTTGTGGAAATTCTCCTAATTGGGTGCTATTTGCACTGGTCAGACTTCAGCACAACTCTGTCATTCTTTTTAGTGACCTGACACCATGGGTTGCTGCTGGCCTGTACTGCAGCTCTATAATGGCTTATACAGGCTCATTTCTGTGCAGTTGGGGCCCTGTTTCCTTGGGAGGTTCAGTGATTTTGAGAAAGACCTTGAAAACCAGCTGTTGCAATTGCTTCTCATCATTTGGGTCATGAAGGGTCATGGAACAAGCAAAGGTTCTCTGTACAGACAGCCTGTGAATGGGCCTGTCCAAGCCCTGTGTTGAGATGAGGTTCAAATTGCAGAGCCCTCTTCATGTTGCCTCCTGTTGGTGCACATTTTTGATTGCCTTGGCCAGGGTAGGTGATATATTCCTTAGAAAAGTGTTGTGTCTCTTGAGCATAATAGAAACAGCCCTGTCTTTGCTATAATAAGGAAGAGAATTTCAGGTTTGAGGATTTTTGATTTTCTGTAAGCAGTGAGACTTAGTGAAACTTGGCTTTTGTTTGTGATGCCCTTCACAAGGAAGGGAATATCTAACACTTGGATTTGTGGGTTTTCCTTCTCTCCGATTTGTCAGGTAATTTTTCTTCTTTCCTTAATTTCTCTCTTTTCATTCCTGCATGCTTTCTCTCCAAGTCACACAAGCGCCTCTCCAAAGTAAGCCTTCTTTTTTCTCTCCTGTCCCCACTGTAGAATTGTCTCATCACTCAGAAACCCTCCCTGTGGTACTGAGCGGTGACCCCAGCAAGGCATTCTCCTGCTGTGGCTGTGAGAATGTCAGCGAGAGCTCAGCCTGATGCCTGTAGCTGAGAAGCTGGTTTCACTTATATCACTGGGATCTCATTAATATTTGCTCACATGATGTGAGAACTGGCCTGTTCATCACACTCATTCAATTACTTCCAACTAATTTTAACCTTTGTTTTAAGGTTTGCTTCCCCTCTCCCTTGAAGTGAGCTGTCGTCTTTGCCAGGGAGAAATGTGCTGGCTTTGGTAGGCTGAACAGTACCTTCTCTTCCCTCTCTTCTTACTTCATGCCTTTCAGAAACCAGACTTTATGACTTCCTGCCTGCTTTTGATGATGAGTAGTTGTTTTGTGGCCAGTGATCTCGGCTTACTGCCCTTGCATGCTTTCCTGTGTGATGTAAATATTAAAGATCAGTGATTTCAAATGAATCCAGCTTAAACCTGTTAGAACGGACCTGTCCCAAATGAATTGTGAGAATTCATGGGCTCTCTCTGAAAGGAAATAAGTAGAGGATCCCTCTGTGAGTGCTTAGATTGGAGATAAGTTCCTTTGAGATTTGATCTTGTATCTCTGTGCTTCCCTCAGAAGAGTGTAAAAATCAGAGAGGGAGATGAGATGTTTACTGGAAAGAGTGCTAGGCTGTTGGCATTTCCACATGGATACATGTCAAATTAGAACCAGAATGGTTTGGATGGTTTTACAATCCAAGAAATCAGTGCCTTGATCTTTCCTTGGGTGATGTCCTAGATTTCATTCTAGGCAAGTTCTCAGAGTTGTGAAGTCTAGAGTTCTGGCTTGCTATTTTTCCTTGGTCATGATGTCTCTTGTAACCAGCCTGACCTTGCGTAGTGTCGTTGCTGGAAGCTTCCTTTTTTTAGACAAATTATCTTTTGGTTGATAACTGTAGCTTGGGTGGCTACAGAGGGCTGTGAGTTGAAGTGTGTGAGTCAGGGACGTGTCATGGCTAGGCTATGGTAGGTTGGAGGCTTTTGGCCTGAGCTATGGAGAGCTGTTTTTCTGAGCATCATTTCTCCCCACCCATCTTCTGTGAGAACAGTCTGATTTTCCAACCTGTCTTGCTAGTGAAACGAAACAGCTTGAGCCCATGAGTTTGATGCTGTGTTTATACAATCGCTGACAGATCTGCTTGAAGTCCCCTGCCCTCTTTTGTCTGTGTTAATTGTCGTGCTGCAGTGTTGCCATCAGAGGGAGTGCTTCACCAGGAGTTTTTAAGCACTGGATTTTATCTGTAGGAAATCTTTTCTGGTATTGGCTTTTCCGTGCTGCCCACCAGTGTAGCATGGACCACACCATCTCTAGGGCCCCATCAGCTGTAGGCTTTACTGGCAAACACTTCTGCTTCTGGAACAACTTTCTGAACTCAGCAAAAAGCCCCTTTTTGCTAGCAGCCTCCAATAATATACATATTTTTAACTCTTGCTTTTGCCCAAGGATAGAAATGATTGTATTATCCTTAAGATTCCTTCTCTTTAGCTAACAATGAATGCTAAAGATGAAAATCAGGTATGAGGAAAAGATGAATCTTGATGTAGGTCTTGGAGAACATAGGGCAGTTGAGGTCAGAAGGGATCTCTAAATTCCAAGCTCCTGCTCAAAGCAGAGCTGATGTGATTAGATCAAGGTCCTCTAAAGCCTTGGCCAGGCACTGCAACTTGCAGTGCTCCCACAGCCTCATCGAGTCTCTGCTCCAGTGCTTAACCACTCTTGAAGTGAACAGGCTTTTTCCTTCTATCATAGAATTCCCCTTACTGCAGCTTATGACTGTTGCACCTTGTCCTTCCAGTATGCAATTATGAGAAGAGTTTGGCTGTGTCTTCTCATTTACCTCTCCCATTAGGGTGGTATAATCCCCTTTTAGGTGATAGGTTGTGAATTTCTGCTTGCTTTGGACTGGGGTAAGGGATTGGGGTATAAATTTCATCAATTTCTTTGTGTTATTTGGCTGGGGACAATAAAAAGCCATGTAACTAGCATAGATTTTGAAAGTACACAGGTGAGGAGAAAAGGGTCTGGAATTCATTCTCAGCTCTGCCCTCGCCCTGATTCTCTGCCTCTGTTTCCCAGCTGTGAATTTGACTTTGGGGTACCCATAGAGCCCTGTGGCATGTCACTGTTAAAGGTTTCCAATCCCCTAGAAGCAGCAGTAGGTAGGACAGAGTTGAGATACAGCTTACAGTGATGCTAAAAGGTGGAAACTTCTGTTGGCATCAAGTCAGCAGGCTGAACTTCACATGTGTGATCTGCTGCTTCCCATCTGCACTGTAAAGCTGTAATCTTACATGCAAATTTGAGATCACTAACCCATGAAGATTTAGAGAGATCACTGTATTTTTGCCTTTCTCATGTTCTGAGTTCTTCATGGTTACAGCCCTGATGTAACTGTGAACTCTGCTATCTGCTCCTGTAGCATCTCCCCTGTGAACCAGTTTCATCTTCTCCACTTCTCTGTGCAACTCCATTCCTCTGTTACTTATTTATTTTCTCTTTTCAGTTCTAATACTTATGGTTTCTTTTTCCAGTATGACAGACTTAACCTGCTCAAAGTAAGAATATGTTTTTCCTTTTTCTTTCTTTTCCCCCTCCATTATATACTCTCTTGATTTTCACAGTTTTAACCCCCCCTCCACATTCTGATTCTTAGTGAATTGAAAAAAAAGTTAAATATGATTAAAGATAGATTTAAGGACTTGGTCTTCTTTCTGTGTGGGCCTCCTGTAGTCTGCTCTACCTGCAATTTATAGGGGTCAGGGGGAAGTAATTTCCTCCTGTTTAGGATATTTGGAGGTGGAAGGTGAGGCTTGGATGTCAGTGTAATTGTGTGGAAGAGCTTAAGATGGAGCAGCTGCAGTTTGGAGAATTACAAATGTAAAGGGGGAAAAAGAGAGTGTTGCAATTAATGCAGTAGATGCAGTAGAGGGGAATAAAATCCTGTTGCAGTGTGCTGACACCACCACATGTGCTCCCTGATTTAGAAGACACAGTGACAGCAGTGTCTCTGTTTTCTCTGTGCCAATTATAGAACTCTAGAATCATATGATTATAGTTTGGTTATGCATTTTTTTCCCCATGAATTTTTGAGTTACGCCTTTTGCTCATTAAGGCAAACAGATGGCAAAACAAATCTGCAGGAAAATCACTTCATCTTAGACCCTGTGCTCCTGAGGACAAGGTGGTTTGTACATGGATTAAGATTAATTCCTCTGATTCTTTTTTTTTTTTAGTGTAGATGGAGTTGCATAAGGCCTTTTTCCATGTCCTACTTGCAGAGAAGGGTGACTTCAGTCAGACTTTTTATGAATGGAGAGTATGGCCAAATATGGAACAGTGTAGGAAGTAAGAGGAAATTAATCTGGTTAGTTGATGAGCCATACTGTGTGTCTGCTTCTTCAGTCCATATCCTTTCACAGAGATATGAGGAAAGGCCTTAAGGGTTATTGCTCTTTTTAACATCAGACTTTTGTATTGTGACCTGTGGTATTGTAGGGGGTTTTCTTTAGAGACCAGTGCATCACGACTAGCAGAAATGCCCAAGGTTACAAGGAATCCTTCAGAAATGTTGGCCCCATGAGTGATATCCAGATGCCAGTAAGGTTGTCTACCAAGGTGGCATATAGACAGCAGCAGAAACTGCAAGCAGGGAGTCTAGGGAAGGAACAGTGTAAGCAACCTCATGTCTTCATAGAAATCTCTGGTCCAATCTGTTCTCATTAACAGTTTGCTCTTACTTTCCTATGGTAAACATCCTGTACATTGTTGGTCCTGTTGTGGGCTATCCCAGTGCAGGTGGCTTCTGTGTTTCTGTGAATATGAACTTGACCCTCTGAGTGGAACTTGCACAGGCTCTGTTACAAGTTGGAGAACTGCATGTTCTCCTTCATATTCCAGATGGGATATAAAGCTGTGAAAAATACTTCCAGCCCAAGGTCAGAAGCAAGAAAGAAATGCAGTAAAATACTGCTTCTGTCCTTGTCTGCTCAGCTCCACTCCCACAGATGTATTGCAGAAATGCCACTGCTGGTTGGGAGAGGGGGATGAGGAAGATGTGTGGTTGCTGACACACAGCATGCCTGGCAAAATGCACCATAGCTGACCACAATTAGTGGTGTAAAGGCTACAGTGCCCTCAAGCTTCATTGCCCTGAGGTAAATCCACCCTAAAATGTGGGATTCCTATATGTTTTGTCCATTCTGCTCACTGCCCTGATACGTGAAAGCCAGCCTGACTGGAGTGCAGGTAAATCTCACCTCCAGCCAAAAACTGACTTGTGAATTTCCAAGCTGAGATAGCTTTTTCTAATGCTCTGGTGTGACATGTGGTGTGTCCTTCTCAAACTATCTAAAATGTCACAATAAGGAAAAAAAAAATCACATGTGCAAGTGATGCAAAACACTGAAATTCTAAAAAAAAAAAACAACAAAGCCACCACCCAAGACAAAACAACAAAGCCAACACAGCCTTTTCTTGTTCTTGCTTAGATTTTCCAGTGAATTTTTTAAGCAGTTTTCCTGGCTCTCCCTGCGCCTCTCATTTAAAACACTATTGCAAGTTTTGCCTCGTGGCTTTTATGGGAAAAACTGTCACTGCCACTTGGCAGTTCTTGGAGAGCTGATTTGCACAAGGGTCCCTTCAACGCTGTGTGATTTTTGCAAGGCAGGCCAGCAGCCGTGGAGGAATGGAGCCTCTAAAGGAAGAGGCTGGCAGTGACTGTAAGCAGCTCCTGTGTTGCTAGCGGGCGCTGCTGCTCTGCACAAGTGCTTCCAGCGTGTGCTGCTGAGTCTGTGTGTGTGTGTGTGTGCATGTGGACATGCACACATTAGCCTGGATCGTTTCCTATTATGGGCTTGTGCTTCTGGATTTGTTCTTTGTTCCTGCAACTGGAAGTAACTGTGTTAGAGCACACCGTGAAATCCATTGAAGTCTTCTGTATAATCTCACTCTCACTAATTACACAAAGCAGATTGGACCTAGTCTCTTTGTCCATCTTCTTTCTTTTTGATCCTAAGATCTCTGTGCTAACTAATGCTTCTCTTTTATTTTGTCCTTACAGAAAAGCCAGAGTTGGTATAATGTAAGTACTCCAGTTTCTCTTGTCCCTGGGTGAATATGGGGCTGGGTATCTGGGTGGGAGGAAGGTGCAAAGTGGCTTTGCAGTGGCAATGGCACGTACTTTTCCAAAAGAACTGGCAAAGGAGCACTGACATCCTGAGAGAAAGGATGCCAGAGACAGAGAGCAAAACGTTTTATCTTTTCAATCACTCTTCTGATGATCTCCACATCCTTTACCTTCTGGTTTCCTGGCAGAGTTGGTCTTGATGTGTTGACAAAGAGAGCTGCCACTGTGCAAACCCTTTGCATCTCTCAGGGTGATGGTCTGGGGCGAGGCAGGAATGATTTTCAGCTGACCTCACGGAAACACAAACTGTCTTTTGCTTCTGCCTTGATCTTATTTTCATCCTGCAAGCACGAGTGGCAGTGTTTGTGGTACAGAGCTGGTGGTGTGCACATTTTCACAGTTGGTGTCCCCTTTGAACCCCATCCCTAAAGGAGATACAGCTTCACCTTGGTTTTCTAGGCAAAGGCAGCAGCCATTCCATGCTCAGCAACAGTTCCTACCTTCCTGCAGCCTGAGACATTAGAATCAGTGATTTTGGCTGATAGAGTGAGGTCAGATTTGAGAGACTTGCTTTATGTAATCAGCACCAGGATAGTGGCAAGGACAGGATAAGAGGAGACCTCAGAAGCAGAGAGAAACATAGAGGCAATGGCATTAAGAAGGAATTTGAAACCATGGTGTGCCAAAGTGGTGGAGAAGTGGCAGATAATGGATTGTGGAGTCAGGTCCTTTGGGCAGATGCTAAAAACCAGGCTGCAGCAAAAATGTGACTGTGGCTAAAGGTGACTTTTGCTCTTACAGAGGAGCTGCTTCTTACTGTAGCTGCTGAGCTCCATCCCCTGCTGCATGATGCTTTGCTTTGGTCTGCTTCTGTGGGTCTCATGTGTTTTCATGTCCTCTCTATCTTATCTTTCTGTTCTCTTGTTTTTCCTCCATATATTTTCAGCATGAGAGACAGTACATCCGGAGAGTAAGCACTGGCTGCATTTTTTGTGGTTTCTCCCCTTAATTATTTTCCTTTAGAAAAAAAACCACCCCCTGTGCTCTGGTTAGTGGAGACATTCTGGCCAGATAAAAGCAGCAAAGTGGTAATATGAATAGGACATAAACTCCAGGAAGCCCTCCTTGGCAGTATTATTAGCATTTAAATTTGCTAATGTGTTTCCTTGATACAGCTTCCCTTCTTTGCTGACTCATTTCAGGCAGGATTTGTCTGATATTTGGACCATTATGACTCTTATTCCTTTCCCTACTGAGAGCAGCTCCAGAAATGAATCTGTGGAGGTTTTCCCTTCACAAAACCTTACAATTTTCTTTGCTCACTTTCCCTCAGCTTCACTGTGCTTGGAGCAAACACCCTCCACATGGCTCTCTGTGTCAGTGCAGCAGCCCCAGGTGCCAGGCACTGTACAAATACAAACCAAAAATACAATCCTTGCCTCAAAGAGCACACAGTCCTCAAAGATGTCCAGAGTGTTAGTGGTAGAATGTGGGTTTCCTAAGATGACTTCATTTTTGGCTGCTTTTAACTGGTCTTTTTGTCCTTGTAGCACTGTATCCCTCTCTGGGAGCTGGAACCTTTCCTCTTCCCTCCCTGGATTCCTTATTCTCTGCTTTTTCCTTAAGATGCTACCAATTTCTTTCACCTTGCGTGTTCTCTTTTTGATCCTACCAGTGCTTTTTGGGATTGACACCCTTACCACATTGAGAAGTGGGAGAAAAAGGGGGGGAATAAATTGGTCATGGATTGGTTTGACAGGAAATCTGCCCTTTCCTGGTCTTAGTGTGCAGTTTGTGTGTGTTTGCTTTGGATTTGTGTGTCTGCAAAAGAGGAATAAAACCTCAGAGGCCAGACTGGGTTTGGAAGAAATGCTGCAGGACAGGTGGCCAGTTTCTATGCTGACATTAATCAGCATAGCAGTCCTGCTGTCACTTGGCTGACACTCTCACACACAGGCAAGGAAATGTTTTCTGCTCTTTTCCAGCAGTTTTCCTGCTCTGTTGAGTGGCAATATAAATCTTCCCTAAAGAGTTAAGAGCAAATCTGTCAGTCGTGCAAATCGGATAACATTTTCCATCCCTATTTTTTCTTTGCTTATTAGTCTCTCTTCTCATAATCTGTTTTCTGTGCTGTACAGGACCATACCTCTCTCAGTTCCTGAGATGTCAGACTTTGTCTTGTTCCATCTCTCAACAACAGTTGGATTGTATTTCTTGTCAGAGGAATTGTTTGCTTATTGATAGGGAGATCTTTCCATGAGGAGTCACCCTTTTCTCCCCATTTCCCCCAGTGATTCTCTTCTCCACCTGTCTCAGTGCCATCCTGTCCCATCTCTCTCTGTTTGCAGTAGAGTTAATATTTGCTGTCTCCACCTCCAGGTTAGCTCTTCTGATCACTTGTGCCATTCATCTCTGTAAAGGGAAGGTGGGTGGCTGTGTAAACATCCACCTGGTGGGGTTGTTTTTTTGGAAGTAATCCCATAAGGAATTTGAAGCAAATAGAGCCATAGGGCAGATGGATGTACTGCTTCATAGAATAGAATCATAGAATAGTTCGGGTTGGAAGGGACCTCAAAGATCATCAAGTTCCAACCCCCCTGCCATAGGCAGGGACACCTCCCACTACATCAGGCTGCTCAGTGCCTTGTCCAGCCTGGTCTTGAACACCTCCAGAGA
>VZTY01015778.1:60211-73020 GCA_013400935.1 Turnix velox
TGCTCCAACAGCTCAATGTCCTTCCTGTGTTGAGGGCTCCAGAACTGGACACAGTAACTCCAGGTGGGGTCTCACCAGTGCCGAGTAGAGGGGCAAAATCACCTCTCTGGACCTGCTGGTCACACTCCTCTTGATGCAACCCAGGATTTGGTTCCTTTAAATAGGGCTGAGCTGAGAGACCTGTCTTGCACCAGCAATGCTTTTGTGGTGCATCTGAGCAGAGACAAAGCTCATCAGTTCTTCCTATCAGGGTATCAACTGGAGTCACTGGCCTTGGAATGAAACAGTGCCATTACTGGTGCCTTCCTGCTCTCCAGCAGAGAGGAGGAGAGGATGGGGACTCATTTGCTGGGCCTGAAGAAATTTCTTGCCCTTCATTTCCAAAATGACCCAACTCATGAATGAAACCTGGTCAGAGCAATGCTTCTGGAACTCAGAGATAAGTAGAGGAGTAGCAGAGCCCTGGCTGTGTGGGTCTCACATGGCTGATTTTGCACAGCTATGTGCTTTAGACTGGTCTCTTCTTACACCCCTTGCGCCTCTCCCAGCACACTCTGTCCAGCAACTTTCCATTACAGGAAACATCTGCTGGGAGGCAGGGCTGAGCCTGGGTTACTGCCGGGCATTGGCCGACAGAATTACCCAGCTACAGTAACTTAAAGCATGTGCGAGTCACTTTGCTATCTTCCCCCACCCGCTCCTTCCACCAGAAACATTAACAAAGAGTGAAGCTGCCTTTCAGAGCAGAGAGGGACTGCAGAGGAGAGCCCCAGGCAGCCACTGAAGGAACAAGAATAACTCTTTTTATTATTTCAAAAGGGGAAAAAGGGGTCTGAAGCTTCTCAGCTGTTTACTGGCCTGTTCATCCTGGAAACCGTGGCTTGATCTGTGAATTGCAGCTGGTCTGGTGGGGTCCTGGTGGTCTAAGCCAGTTGAGTTGTTATCTCTGGCAGTCCTGGGCACTGGGTTTTGGTTGGAAGATGCAGATGCCTTGCACAGACCTGCCTGGGAATGCTCAGGCTGTTTGGACTTTTGCAGTACTTCTTTAAGAGATGCCTGCAGCAAGAAGCTGGTGAGACTGGAGCAGAAGAACACAAAGGTTGCCTGCCAGCACGCTCACCTTAATGAGCCACTTTTTCAAAGTCCTCTGGAGGGCAAATCCTCTCTCACATCTACTGTGGCTGCTAGGGCAGATGACCTGAATGTGAACAGGAAAATAGGGGAAGGCACGTTAAACTCTTGCCAAGCTGCTGTATCTCTTTCGACTTTGAATCTAAACAAGAAGCGGTGACAGCAGGAACAGGAAAAGCAGAGTTTGAGAACACGGGGAGCTGTGCAAGTGCTGAGGGAAAGCTATGGATTCCCTGCTGGAGTGCGGGGCTCTGTGGGATCCTGTGCTGGATCAAGAGCTGCCTTGTCTGCTGTGGGACCTGGAGGGGCTTCTGGACCTATCACAAGACAATGTCAGCCATGGATCAGATGAAATTCCAGCTGTGAGTGTCTCTGAACTGAACTCTTTGTCAGTCTAGCAGAGGTTCTGGTGCTAAGCAGAAGTGTTTGCTGTAGTACAGGCTTTAGGCATGTCAGAACATCCCTTACTGCAGTGAAGGGAGGGGAGTGCTCTTCCACATGGATGACTGCATTAGTCCTCAGCTTGTGATGGCAGTAGAGATTCAGGTTCCTCTGGCAGGGCTGTAAAGCACCTATTTTCTGGGATTGCTGTGCTGTTCTTGGGAGAGCTGGGGTTTGGCAGCAAACACAGCGTGTATGATACCTTGAGTAGTCTAGGATTGCAGGAAAAAAGGTTTCTTCTGCAGCCACAGCTGCCACACAATTCTGTTTTGCTGCCTCTTCTTGCGCTTCCAAGTCAAGTTCTCCTCTTCTCACCTAATGCACTAAATCCCAAATCCCTCCCATCTTTTTGTGTCTGCTGTTGATGGGAGCTCCTAGCCTCATGCTTAGTAAGTGCATCAGATCCCCCTTCTCCTTTCCAAGGTTGTTCCTGTTTTCCCTCTTGGTTTCTCCGTGCTCCTGCCTGCCCCTCTCTTTAACAGGCCCTCTCTGTTATTTGCAGGTGTTGAGTCCAACCTACAAACAGCGGAATGAAGATTTCAGAAAACTCTTCAAACAGCTTCCTGACACGGAGCGCCTCATTGTAGGTAAGGTCAGCCCCTTGCTGCACTCACTGCTCTGTTGTGCTGGCCATGGCTTGGGGATCCCTGGGGGCTGGGACATGCAGCTTTTTCTCAGTTCCTCCTGGCTCTACCATTTCTGACTGTCTGCAGTAATTGTGTCGTGTAGCTGCTTCTCTTGATGCTGCTGCTCACCCTCACCTTCAGGCTGTCCTCTCTTCTGGTTTAGCTGCTCCTAAATGATGTTTTGTTGTCCACCCACAGATTACTCGTGTGCACTACAGAGAGACATTCTCCTGCAGGGCCGCCTCTACCTCTCTGAAAACTGGATCTGCTTTTACAGCAACATCTTCCGCTGGGAGACACTGGTAAGGCTGTCAGACCATTGCACTGAGCATGTGTTTTTTGTCAGCTGAGTGGCTGACATTGCTTTAAAAGCACTCCTTCCGTTGTCTTTCTCACCAGTGTCTCTCTTTACGTGTGTTCTCTTCCTGCCTTCCCCTTTCTGCATGGCTCTGACTGTAGCTGACAGTTCGCTTGAAGGATATCTGCTCGATGACCAAGGAAAAAACAGCACGGCTCATTCCTAATGCCATCCAAGTTTGCACTGACACTGAAAAGGTACATCCTCGAGGCATCCACCTCTGGGGCCACCCTTAAGGCTGTCAGGGGTAGGGGAATTAAAGTGTGTTTTGGGATTTTTTCCCTGGGGGCTGGGAGGAAGCACTATGGGCAGAGGGCTGGTGCAGAGCTTCTGCAGACCTTGGGCTGAGGCTGCAAAGCTCTGATGTGGAGTGTGGAGCCAGCTATGAGGTCTGAGTCATATGGTAGCATGTCTGTAGTGGAACTGTTCCTGTGCTCAGCCTCCCCATGAAGCCTTCATGGGCTTCAGTCTGTGTCCAAAAACTGAGCAGCTGTGCTGTATGGTGTGCTCAGTCCTTCCATGAACTGTAGCTGGAAAGTGATCCAAATAGGCTTATCTATTTTTCTTCCCTTTTTTGGGCCTTTTCTGAGCTGATTTTTTTCTCTCCCATCTCTTCCATTCAGCACTTTTTTACTTCCTTTGGGGCTCGAGACAGGACGTACATGATGATGTTCAGACTCTGGCAGAATGCTCTCCTTGACAAGGTACAGAGACCCTCACGTTGCTGTGGGGGTGGGATGGAAGAGACCATGATACTTGTGACTAATGTATATAAAGATATAGGGGCACTAAGTGTGTTTGTTTAGAGTGGATACATAATTGCAGTTGGAATTCTCCTATTTTGCATGGAATTCTGTCTGTTGCAGGCATGTCTTGCACACACAGTAAATGCCACTTTGTCTCTTTTGAGGTGTGGAAGCTTGTGCTTGAGGAAGGAGGCTTTTTGAGCCCAGAAGAAAGGAGTTTAACACAGCTCACTGCCCTTGCAGAGTTCTTAGTAAATCTGTACTTCAGAGTTCTAAAGTGTAAGGTGTTCAGGACATTGGCAGGTTCAGAGTGCAGTGAGTAAGGATTTTAAAATAAAGAAGGGCTGTGCACCTGCTCTGCCAGAAGCCTCATGTGTCCTGTGTTTGATCTGTCTGTCCTCTCTGCACTCCATTGAGTATTTCTGACCTTAGAGCAGGAGTAAGACTCATGAACAGTGCCACCAGAGTTCTGAGATGTTCTGGCTTGAGTTCATACCATACTTGGAGGGCTTGAGTACCCAGAATACCCTGTCCTGAAAATCAGGGTAGAATTTAGTATGTGAAAGGATTGGTTTACACTGAGCAGCTCGTGTTGCTCCCATATGCTGTAATTTGATCAGCCTTTTTGAAGTTCCCAACCAAATTCATGCCCTTGGTTTACAAGGTCAAAGCAAACAGGGACTGAGGTGTGGAGTGATAGAGACAGAAACACTTCCAGAGCTCTTTTTGCTGTTTAGCATCCATGCCTGTTAGGAGAGAGTATTTTCAGGTGCAAGTATGTGATATTCTCTGTTCCCTCTTTTAGCCTCTCTGTCCAAAGGAGCTCTGGCACTTTGTCCACCAGTGTTATGGGAACGAGCTGGGTCTGACCAGTGATGATGAAGACTACGTGCCTCCTGACGATGACTTCAACACAATGGGGTGAGTGAAGAGGAGTAAAATATTACCTGTGATGAGGAAAAGATGGCCTCAGGAGAGCAGGAGCCCTGATATTTTGTCCCTGGTGAGAGATTCTGTGTTCTGGCAAGTGTTTGCCTTCAATGTGTAATGTTTACAAAGTCAAAATTGTACCCTGTCCTCATGGAAGGTGGTAGGGACTGGAATGCCTGACTCTTTACTTGCTGATGAGCAATTTTATAGATGCCAGAGCATCTTGGTCCCGAGGCCACTCAGGTGTCAGAAAGGGCTTGTGCTTGTTAGTCTCTGTACAAACACTTGAAGAGTTTGGGCATGATCTTCCCTGCACTGAGCCATTTCTGCATCTGGTCAGACTGGAAACTTCATAGAAATGTTCTTAACTTGCTCTGTGTGTCCAGTTGTAGCTGTACTGAGAGGGGTAAACATAAAAACCTGTGTTCTCTGTGGCGTCTCAGCTACTGTGAAGAAATCCCTGTGGAAGAGAATGAAGTCAACGACAGCTCCTCCAAAAGCAGCATGGAGGCCAAGCCAGAAGCTAGCCCTCAGCTGCCAAAGAAATCTGTCACTGCCAGCACCCTGACATCCACGGGAAGCAGTGAAGCACCAGCCTCAGTAAGTTCTTCCTCTGGTGCAGTGGGAGCAGGAATTCTTCTCTCTGGGATCCAGCTGGTAGTCCTTGAATGTACAAGGCAGGTGTTGACCCTGCAGCTGACCACAGTCCTCCAGTCAGTCATATCTGTGAGCTTGGCCCAGGAAAAAGTGACTCTTTCCTACCATCAGAGACTCTCAAAAGTACAGGCATTTTCCTTTCTGTGCTTCCAGATAGAAAGAAATGGAGTGGTGGAGATAAAGAGTTATAATTTCTTCTCTGCTTTGAGTTATTCCTTAGGTAATAGTGTGTGTGCCCTCACAGGAATAGATGGTTCAGATGTAACTGCAGATCTTCCTCACTGTGCAGGGGCAAGCCCAGTATTGTTTGTGTGCTTGTCTGAACAAACAAAGCCTTGTCTCTGTCCTAAGCTTGGACTGTGTGTTTTCTTTTAGAGGAAGTGATCTAATGTGTCCGTGTGTTTTACAAACACCGTATGGTGACCTTCCTCCTCTGTATATTGTTTAACTTGCAGACGTTTTGAGGCCAAATTTTCTAAGATACAAAAATTGGCACAGAGATGTAAAGTTTTCAGAAAGAATCCACAATTTCTAGGTGCTGATCTTGCCCTCTCTGTGCTCTCTCTGTGCTGCAGTTTGATGGAGTGTTACCAGAAGAGGAGGAGGCAGTGGCAGAGAGTCCTGTGGAAAAAGACCTTGGCATTGCAAATATCATGGGGGAGAAGATCGAGATCATTGGCCCTGTCAACTCCCCTTCCTTAGACTTCAATGACAACGAAGACATTCCCACTGAGCTCAGTGACTCCTCAGAGACCCATGATGAAGGTATGAAGGGAAGGGTGGTTGTTTTTATCCTTCTCCCAACCTTTCCAGTGAAGGATTGTAGAGGCAAATAGTTCCTTTTTTGCAGAAGATGTAAAGAATTCCCATCCTGGATGGCAGAAAGTGAATGTGTGGGATTATTGATGGGATGTCCCTAAAATAACCCACATCATTTATTACCCCTTCTGATACTGCTGGGGTTAGTGAAGGAAAAGGGTTAGAAATTTCTCCTTTGGGTTCCTCCTTCACAAAATAAAAATACTAAGGTGTGAAAACACAGCACAGAGGATGGTGTCTGAGTCTTGTGGGCTTGTTTCTCAACAGGGGAAGTCCAAGCCTTTTATGAGGACCTGAATGGGCGCCAGTATGTGAATGAAGTGTTCAACTTCAGCGTGGACAAACTGTATGATTTGCTTTTCACTGACTCACAGTTCCAGAGGGACTTCATGGAGCAGCGCCGGTTCTCTGGTAAGCTGCTGCTGGCAGAGCCTGCTCTAAGGTTTTCTCTAAGGCCTCACTCAGTGTGTGAACTTTACCTGAAGATAAAAGGATAGGGCAATATTCTGGGCCAGCTGTAGTCTGGCAGTAATCAAAAGCAGGTAGAACCACTCTTGTTTGGCTTATCTGGTTTGGTTTTCTAAAAGCTGGATCTGATTATTTGAACAAAATATTGTTCTGTCCTTTCAGACATCATCTTTCATCCCTGGAAGAAGGAAGAAAATGGCAATCAGACCAGAGTGATCTTGTATACCATTACCCTCACCAACCCTCTAGCCCCCAAAACTGCCACTGTCACTGAGACACAGGTATGTAAAAGGGGGACAGGGGTGTAATGCTTTGTAGAAACAGATCTGGGGTTTGTTTTCTTGTCTTGGCCATGCTGCTTTGCATCTTTCTGTTCTCCTTATCTATTTTATTTTACACATTTTTCTCGTATTAACTTGCTCCCCAGTATTGCTGCAAATGCAAACAGCTAATCTTGCACTCACACTGGATTGCCTTGCAAAGAGAGGACTCTAAATTTTAAAATGAATTTGTAAATAAGTCCCAGGGCATTCTGACAACTGTGTGGGTCACCTGTGCTGGTGTTTTTTGAGCTATGGTCAGTCCAGCATGATGCAAGAGATTTAGATGTTGTTTGGCCAGGACTTCTCACAGCTTTAGGGATATTCAGTCTTTTTAGTAGTGGGGACAATTAGCTGACCTTTGTAAAAAAGGGATGAAATACACAGGGAAGAGCCCAGTGAGCTGGAGATTGAGCTGCAGGAACTCAGTGCCCCTTTTGAAATATGCCCTTGGGAAACACCTGAGTGAAACCCTTGATTTCCTCAGGTATGTCCTGCCTTAAAGGTGGAAAAATTTCATGGAAAAATTGCAGAGATGGGGCATTGCTCTGTGGCAGAGCAGTTGTAGTGCTAGTAAAGGTACTAGTCTATCCAAGCCGTGTTCTAACCAGACTAATAGTTGCCTTGCATGCTGTCTTTTATGCAGACAATGTACAAAGCCAGCCAAGAAAGCGAGTGCTATGTCATAGATGCAGAGGTGCTAACTCACGACGTCCCCTACCATGATTATTTCTACACCATTAACCGGTACACACTGACTCGTGTTGCCAGAAACAAAAGCCGACTCAGGTACACCTCTTGGTGGGGGGTAAAAAGCTTTGCTGATGACCAAAAGTCACCTCTGGGTGGGAGTTTCTGCTGCTTGGTGTGTTAGAAGGGGTTGGGGAGAACTTAGTTCTTTGTCCTGTTGCCTGAAGCCTCGTATCACAGAGTTACCCTACAGGAAAAAGCCTGCTGTGGTGACATCCAGCAGAGAAGGTGCAGCTGAGTCAGGGAGAGGATTTACAAACTTTCCTCCATCCCTTTTTGGGGGTTTGTAGCACCACTTGTCACACACAGTGACAAGCAACAGGATGTGTTGTTGAAACCTTCCTGCCACTGCCTTTGGAGGACTTTTCATGCAATGCTTCCCTTCAGGAGACGTGTAAGGGCTGAGACCATGCCAGGTGTAACAGTGGGCATGGTGATGTCTCTTATTTACATTGATAAAAGAATATGAATTTCCATCTTCCCCAGGGAGCAAAACAGGGAGAATGACTTTGTTTTCTTCACGCAGGGTTTCCACAGAGCTACGATACAGGAAACAGCCTTGGGGGCTGGTGAAATCCTTCATTGAGAAGAATTTTTGGAGTGGCCTGGAGGATTATTTCCGACATTTGGGTAAGAGGGGCAGTGACTGGGTCTGTGATAATGAGCCTCAAGCACACTGGGAATCAGACCTTGGGGTGGTTTGTGAAAGGGGCCAGCTAAAGTTATTACCACAGTGTTGGTAGCACTTGCTGGAATTAAATCAGGTCATCAAATCCTGCTCTCTGTCAGGAGCACAGGCAGTCTGGGGTCAGACTTAGGCAGAAGGCGCAGGGGATGTGAGAGTGTCCTCTGGGAGTGGCTTCTTAAACCCCTGTTCTCTTGTTTGTTGCTAGAGCTGTGTCATTAGAGGGCTTGAGCCTGTATCTCTGCTACTTCTACTAAATGCTTTTCCTCGCTGTCTCTGCAGAGAGTGAACTGACCAAAACAGAGAGCACGTACCTGGCTGAGGTCCACAGACAATCCCCCAAAGAGAAGGTGAGCAAGCAATCCACCGTGCGCCGTAGGAAACGGGCCCACGCCCATCTGCGGGTGCCACACCTGGAGGAGGTGCTGAGTCCTGTCACCACCCCCACGGATGAGGAGGTTGCCCATCGAATCAAGCACGTGGCAGGTGAGGGACTGCAGTCCCCTCCCGACTGGGGATGCCTCCGGTGAAGAACTGAAGGGTTAACAGCAAGAGGGGCCAGGGCAGGGTGTGTTGTGTTGTGACTGAGAGGGAGGAGTGGGCAGAGGGAAAAGGGTTGTTCTCTCTACAGGACACCACTTCTTCCCAGCCTAAAGACATCTCGTTCCTCAGGTTCCACTCAGACACGGCACATCCCTGAGGAGAGCCCCAGCGGTTTCCACCTGCAGAGTGTCTCCAAGCTGCTCCTTGTCATCAGTTTTGTGTAAGTGCTTTTTGTTTTTCTTTGCTTGCCTTCACAGTCAGCTTGTAACACCTGTGGGGTACATGGTGACAGCGGTGGAGTAGCAGTGGGTAAAGCTGGGTGTGTGCAGCCTACAGCCTGCCNTTTATTTATTTTCTTTCCTTCACAGTCAGCTTGTAACAACTGTGGGGTACATGGTGACAGTGGTGGAGTAGCAGTGGGTAAGGCTGGGTGTGTGCAGCCTACAGCCTGCCCTTGGGTTGTCAGGCAGTGCCCTGTATGGGCAGCTCTGGGTCCTCCAGCCTTTTGCTGAGTCAATGTCACCATCAGTTTTAGGCACACAGTTATTTATTTGTCTGTCCTTCTGCCTCTCTTCCTGCTGTTCCTTTCTTCCCACCCCATGGATGTCCCGCACTGTCTGTGAGCCTGCTCCACCCAGCCCAGTTTCTCTTCTGTGTCAGTCTGTTTCTAACCTGCAGCTGCTCCCTCTTTTCTCTTCCTTGCTCCCATTAGGATCTGTTTCAGGTACTGTCTCTCTTTTTTTTTTACCTCTACTCTCCCATTTCCCTCCCTCTCTCTGCATTCAGCACATCCACTCATGCAACCTCTTCTGTCAGCCCCTGTCTTTCTGTCTGTCCATCCTTCTTGCTCACACATTTCTCCCACAAGGTGAAGGTTTGGGTTTCTGATCACCCAACCCTATCTCTAACTCACAGCCTGGACCTGGGTCCCAGCCACCTTCTCAAAGCCCTGGGTGTTTCCCCAGGTGTGACTGCCCAGCAGAGTGCTCCTGGTAAAGTGTTTTCTTTATTTCCAGCCTGGTGCTGCTGGTCATTCTCAACATGATGCTGTTCTACAAACTCTGGATGTTGGAATACACCACGCAGACACTGACAGCATGGCAGGGCTTGAGGCTACAGGAAAGGTACTGTCACCTCTGCTTTGTCTTGGCTTCTTTTTGCACCACTGGAGATCACTCTCTTTTTCTCTGACTTAAATAAAGCAGGAAGAGGAGCCATGAGCATTTCAAATCTGCCACTCCAAGGGGAATTTATTGTTGTGCTTGGTGTTTGTTATTATCTAGACTCATCCATCTTGCCCAGGGTGAAAGGCAGGATCCCCACAGCACCTTTTTTAGAGGATGTTTAAAGCTGTGACCTGATTGCTTGCTTGGTAATAATAACACCCAGCAATTTTAATTCTTTCTGCCCTTTTTAGTTAAATGTTTTGTTTTATGTACATTAATGCCATGTAATCTGCCTGAAGAAGATCTCCTCTGTTTTGAGATACTGAAGGCAACGCCAGTCCACTTTTTAAGGTGTTTTTGTCCCCTTTTCTAGCTCTGCTTCTTAATTAGTAGCCTTTATTAGCACTGGATATACCCATATGTAGTCATTCCATGGGTTACTTGTGCTGGTTTGTCAATTGTAATTAGTGTTTACTAGTAGTGGTTATAGCCCTGAGGAAAGGTTCCAAGGTTTTACTTGGGTTGGTTTGTTGTTAATTGCAATTAATAATCTTTATTAGTAGTGGTTATTGCCATGAGAAGTGGTTCCATGGTTTTACTTCTGTTGTTTTTTATTTTTAATTGTAACTAGTAGTCTTCAGTAGCAGTGGTTATAGCCATGAGTGGTTCCATGTTTTAACTTATGTTGAATTGTTGTTAATTGTAATTAACAGTCTTAATTAGTAGTGGTTATAGCCATGAGGGGTTCCATGTTTTAACTTAGGTTGATTTGTTGCTAATTGCAATTACTAGTTTTTATTAGTAGTGGTTATAGCCATGAGGAGTGGTTNGTTATAGCCTTATGCAGTGATTCAATGGTTTACATGTGTTGGTTTGTTGTTAATTGCACTTAATAAAGTTTAATAGTAGTGTGTATAGTCACATGGGGAGGTTCACTGGTTTGTGTTGTTGGTTTGTTGTTAATTGCAATTAGTCTTTATTGATGGTGGTTAAAGGCATGAGGAGTGATTCCAAGTTTTTAGTTGTGTTGGTTTGTTGTTAATTAGTACTGTTTACTAGTAGTGATTATAGCCATGTATTTGTGTTTCTTTGTTATTAAGTCTTCATTAAGAGAGATTATAGCCATGGAGAGGGGGGGTTCTATGGTTACACTTGTGTTAGTTTGTTATTAATTGTAATTAATAGTCTTCATTAGTGGTTACTGCCAGGAGAAGTGTCCATAGTTGTGCTGTTATTGTTGTTAATTGTCATTAGTAGGGGTTACAGCCATCAGGAGTTGTTCCATGTTTTAATTACTGTGGGTTTGTTGTTAATTGTCATTAGTATTCTTTATTAGTAGTGGTTATACCCATACAAGTGGGTCCATGATTAAAATTATTGGTTTGTTATTAATTAATAACTCTGTATTCAACAGACTCTATTAGTAAGTATTAGGAGCTTTTACTTACTAGACAGTAAGAAAAATAACCATGAGGACTGTCTCCATGTTTTTACTATTTTTTTTGTTATTCTTACTTAATATTAAGCTTTGTTAGAAAGCAACTAAGTAGTTTTTAGCTGTGTTATAAAGGAATGAAGCCCACAGAGGCAAGCAGGATATCAAGTAGGAAAAACTTCTATTCCTGTTACAATTCAGCTAGTTATCAAGCAGGATAAACTTCTATCTGTTAGAAAGGAACAGAACCTAAAAAGGTAAGCAAAGAACTAAGTAGGAAAGGCTTTGTAAAGTATATTAGAAAGCAGCAAGACTAGGAACAAGCTAAAATAAACCTCTTACCTCCCAGTAGAAACCAGCAGAGTGACTCCCTGCACCTCCCACCTGCCCCAGCAGCTGCCTGGGATTTATCCTGGGCAGGAGGCTCCACCTCCTCATCAGGCCCACCAGTGGCAGCTCTGGGCAGTTCTCCTCGCATCAGTGCCTTAAGGGCTTGCATCTGCTCTGTTTCTGCTCCATTCTGTAGCTTTCCAGTCCTGCTGTGGAGGATTAATTGGGCTGAAGGGAGGGGCTTCATGATCTACACTCACCTGGCATTAAAAAGAGAGCCCCTCCTGCTGCTCCTATTGAAAAGTATCAAAGAAAGACTGAATATAAAAGATATAAACTGGAAGGGCTGCTTGTCTGGTGTCACTCTGCAGGACCTTGCTCCCCATCTCTGGCCTCGCAGCCATCTGTCCACAGCCATCCTCAGCAGTGAGGACACTCAGCCTGCTGGCCCCTCTGGCAAACAGCCCTTTGCTTCCACCTGCACAGCAGTTTCTGCAAAAAAACCACATAATTTGATTAAATAGTTAATTCATTACCAAGGTTGAGACAAAGTTAATATTGGTATCCATTTAGCAAAATACAAAGCACATTTAAATACTGTTTTGTACAAGAGAACCTGCCCCTTTATGGTGAAAAGATTAAAAAAGAAAAGAATACAATTAACACCCTCCCCTTGCCTTGACTTTCCCTGGATTCACTCTTGCTCATGTTCTTCCTGCCAGGTTACCCCAGTCTCAGACAGAGTGGGCCCAGTTACTAGAATCTCAACAGAAGTATCATGACTCAGAGCTACAAAAATGGCGTGAGATCATCAAATCCTCAGTGATGCTTCTAGACCAGGTGAGAGCCCACAGCTCACGCTGTGACTGCACAGTCACTGTGTCCTCCTGCTTGCAATCCTTCAGCCTTACCTGCTTCCACTGTAGTTTAGCAGCTGTGTCCCCACCTTTTAATGTAGTAGTAGTGGGCAGCAGCTCCCAAGGGCTCTTCAAAGCTTCTGTAACCTCACAGGGTTCCATGCATGCAAAGGAAAGAATTTCACAGGGTAAAAACCTTTTATTACCTTATATATATACATACATGTTTGCTCTGTGGTGTCCCAGTTTGGAAAGCAAACTTTTTGAGTACCTGTACCCTGTATTTCATAGAATAATGGAATAGTTTGGGTTGGAAGGGACCTTAAAGATCATCTAGTTCCAAACCCCCTGTAATAAGCACCTCCCACTACATCAGGCTGCTCAGTGCCTTGTCCAGCCTGGGCTTGAACACCTCCAGAGATGGGGCATCCACAACCTCTGTGGGCAACCTGTTCCAGTGCTTCACCACCCTCACCCTAAAGAATTTCTTTCTTATGTCAAGATTAAATCTACCCCCTTCCAATTTACATCCATTGTTTCTAGTCCT
>VZTY01015778.1:73134-96949 GCA_013400935.1 Turnix velox
GGTCACACTCCTCTTGATGCAACCCAGGATTTGTTTGGTGCCTTCTTGGCTGCGAGTGCACACTGCTGGCTCATGTTGAGTTTGTCATCAACTGACACAAGGTGGAAGGTGGAAGGGTTTTTGCTGCTGAGGGAGAATCACAGTGGAGCAATCTCTTTGTCTTACAGATGAAGGACTCACTAATAAATCTTCAGAACGGCATCGGGTCCCGGGACTTCGGGTCAGATCCTGAGGAGAAACGAAAACGTTTCCACTGACAGGCAGGAATGATGCAGGAGGCCAGAGGACGGTGTGCAATACGTGTAAATAGGNAGCCTACGTATCGAGAGGAAGGATTTGAGCTCCAACCACTGGCTGAAATGGAGCATCTCGATGGTAGCGTGGTGTGTGTGTGTGTTTGTGGGAGGGCTGTGCTCTCCTGGCACTGAGGTGCACTCAGCAACCCTGGGCCTGTGTGCCACTCCTCTGTAGTACTGCTGCCTGTTTGTCTGTCTGTCTGTCCTCTTGTTCCAAAGGGAAGCATCAGAGTGAGTGCCTCTCCATCCCTTCCTAAGCATGAAGGTCCCTGACTGACTGCATTGATCTGTACATACAGAGGGGACACTGTCAACTTCCTTACCTTGCTGGCTTCAGGGCAGAGGTTTTGGCAATGGCCATCAATCCCTTAACACAACCAATTCCACATTTGGAAAGGAGGCCTGGGGAAGAACTGCTGTAGGTCTGTAGAGAGCAGATCTCACTGGCAATCACCCTCTCTAATTATACAATTTGCTATCCTACCAGCCAGCCTGGTTCAGAGAGCAAAGCACAGAATGGAAATGAGCTGAAATGCTTTCTCCAAACACTAGTTGGCCACCTCCTCTTATTGATGCTGCACTAACAGCATCAGGAGATGGTGGGAAGGGGAGTATCTGCCTACAAGGTACCTGGATGGGGGAGAAACACGCCACAGAAATGACATTTTCACTACTTTTGACAGTGTCCCCTTTCCATTTTCTGTACTACTCTGCTTCCTCTCTGCTTGGGCCCCTGCCATTAAGCCATCCACGTGCTGAAGATCTCCATGGGTGCTGAAAGGGCTACTACCTGTGCAACTTCCCGTGACAGGGGCGATACCACAACTTCAAACCAAAATTACTATTTATTTACAACTGCTCAGCAAATTTCCCTCCTTCCCCTGGTCTGTGAGAACATTTGGCTCGTACCACCCACCCCTTACCTTGTCCTAAAAAGCTCTATATGAAAAGCATCAGGGAGAAAAAGAACAATTACTTCTTCTCTAGAATATTTACATAACTACTTCTATGTAGCAACAACTGTCACTGTGGCTGTTGCTTTGACTGCCATCTACAAGGCTTCCCCCAACCCAGCACAGGCTAGGAAGGGTGATGGGGACAAAAAAAAGAGGACAAGAGGGAGAGCCAGGGGGTGACAGGATAGATCTAGAGGGGTGTCCACCATGTGAGGCATCTGACTGATCTCTCTGATAAGCTGCACAGTGAAACATTTGCTCTTTAAGCAGGTCAGGTGGCAGAGCTGCATTAAGAACCAATATAAATTTTAACTTGTTCTGGGGGATTATTCTAGACTCCCATTAGCAGCCAAGTGAGGAAGAGGGACAATGTGCAGTGTACAAACCACTGTGACTGAATGTTTAATATTTTCTCATCTTACCCAGACAGATTAGGCTCTCAGTCTCCACCTTGTCCCACACCAGGATTTCTCCATTTTCTGAGTAGCAGGAGGAAATCAGATGTGTTTTCCCCTCACACAAGTGGTGCAGTTCTAGTTTGTCTGCTGTCTGTAGCTCCAGCAGGCTCTGCAAGAGGAGAGGACACAGGGGTTAGTAACTGATCTTCTTGTCTCTGTACCAGAAATTCTCATCTGCACAACTGGGTGACAAAGGAAAAGTGTCACAAACTCCCACTGGTGCATTCCAATTAGGGAAAGGCAATGTAGGCAGAAGGAACCTGCTCATTTCTCTCACAATTCTACCTACAATTCTCATGACCAAGTGCTAAATGCAGTCTGTCCCACAGAAGACAGCTCACATTTAAAGAAGCTGGGATGAAGATGGGTCACCAAAAAGACATTATGAGCATGAAAGCAAGGGCAATTGGGAAAAAACATGCCTCAGTAACTAGTAATATGTATTTATGACTATTTATTTAATTTAATGCTGCTGACTACTGTACAACTCCCTGATTTTATTTCCAGGGAGGCTACTGAAATGGCTACTGTACATGAAACTGAGGTGCTAGTGCCTGGCAAGGGCATTCTGTGGCTTGTCTTGTGACATGGGGACCCCAAGTGTGACTTGCCACACTGCCCAAGAGCCCTGTTTCTTCATGAGTCACTCCCACAATTACTGAGCACAGAAAAATCCCCTGCTGCCCATCTTCCCCCTTTCTCACATTGAATTCCAAGCACCAAGAATGAAGTTCTGTACTTGTCACTTTCCCATGCCACAAAAGGGCTGAGAGGGCTGAGAAGAAATGCCAATTATCAGAGCCAGTTACTTACCAGTTTCATGTTCTCTTGCTAGCTATGGAGGCAAGGAATCCATTTGCTCATCAGGGCAGCTTTCTCCCAGACTGTTCCTGCTGACATGGCTTGGCTCTAGAGACAAAGAGTGATCCTTCTGCCTTCCCTGAGCAGGCACAGCCAAGCAGCATTAAGTTTGGCTCCCACTGTCAGGGGTTTCACTTTGTTACTCACTTACCTGTGCCAGAAATCCCATGCTGGGGGTAGGGTTATTTGCTAGCACTTCACTAACCTATTTCCTGGCCAAATCACTTCTCATCTGCCAGGTGAGCACAGCTGGGTTTTGATTTGCAGAACCTGAACAACCACAAAAGAGAGATTTTTTTTAAAAAAGAAGCATTTCTCCAGCCAAAGGTGCAAACTAATGCCAACAGCTACAGCCTAATTCTTGCCAAGTAAGATACTAACTGTTGGGAGGAGGGAGAAGGCACAGAAAGCTCCAATTTCCCAGTCTGTGTGTGTATATCTGACTTGTTTAGGTGGGAGAGGAACATACTCACTAATCTCACCTTGATAGAAACTTGCTTCCATAATAAATAGATATCTAATATAGACAGGCCTCCTATTGTTTAGCTTGGAAAGAGGTGCTTGGGCTGCAGCATCTGGAACAAGCTCAAAGTGAATTCGAGACCCAGAAAACTGCTACCCAATCACACATTCATCAAGTAGATACCAAAAGTATCTAGTGCAGTGAAGTATCTCTGCTGTGAAGTCTATGAAGGACCAAAAGGAGCAGGTGCCCAAGACAGGGGCATTGCTGCTGCTTCCAAGAGAGAAAGGGACCCACTATGGTAGAAAGAGGAGGGAGCTGTGAACTAACTAGATAACCATGCTTGTATTTATTGATACTAACTTCTGCATCAATCCTTCCTGGCTCCCTGAAGTCCTTTGGGAGAAGATAAAAGGGTCAAATAACCCTAATCTCCCCTAACATAGCAGTTATGTTGCTGGACAGAGTATGCATTTACACAGCTCTCAGACTGCCAGTCCGGGGCAGCACTCTGCCCTCTGACCACCTGTAATCAAGGGAAACCTAAGAGATATCCAACATTCCTTTATTATTATATATACATGACTCAAAGAGGCAAGGTTTCCAAGCACGATGCCACTGCTTTGTTTCCTGTGGACTCTGGGGTTTAGTCTTTTCTCAGTCTCAGACATTCAGCACTAGTTACAGTATCTGGCAGGGGCTCTCTTCATACTCAAACTCTTAAAACCAAAGCACTTTTCAGTAGGGGCTCTCACAGTGTTTGTGTCAGTGGAGTTTCCCAGATGTGAACTGTGTTGACTTCTTGGCCCATTCCCTGGCCTGCTCTGACCTCTGCGCTTTGCCAGCTCCACAGCACGAGTCTCTCTCTGTGCCATAATACCTTTCTTTTTCTCGACGTGCACACTGGCCAAATAATTTCCTTGTGTCTTGACTGACTGATGATTATTTCCCAATCTAGCCAGAAAGCATGGGCTTATCTCTTAGCATGGATGTGTGGGGTGTGCCTGCACACCTTCTGCTGTGCTTGCTGTGGCTCTTCCCTCTCTCCCCTCACACCTCTGCTGCTGGACAATCATTCCCTGTGTCATAGATGGCCTGCCCTGGTGCTGTCCCTGCTTGCCTTTCCTGTATGCTCTGTAAGTGAATGTGTTTTGTTTTATTTTATTTTTTTTTTCAGTAGGGAAAAGGACTTCCTTCTGCTGAAGGAATTATATTTGCACATGGCTCAGGGAGGTACCTCCTCTGGCCGTTATCTCGTTACCTCACTCATTTAGGCCAACTCCATTGCTAACTTTAAACGGCCACCCTTCCCCAACCCAAACTCGGAGAATTAGTTAGAGAATAAAACCAATGTGCAGCTCAGGTTCTAGAGCCATTTGGTCGTGTCAGTTTTGGCCCCAGTTTTTTTGGCATTAGAATTTGGGAGAGCGACTGTTGGCAAACAGTGACATTATCCAGCCAAGAGGTGGAGCCCGTGCCACACGCCCATCGTGACCCATCTTCACAAGCTCCCCCCCTCCATGTAACAGCACTAGGCATGGAAATACTAACCTGGCTCTTGGCCCGACGAGGTGAGGGGAGAGGGATGAGCAGCAGAGCCCTTGTTGCAGCGTTACACCCTCCTGGGACTGGCATCAAGGGGCTGTGGCACCTCTGGGTGGCTCCCCTTCTCACAGCAGGTCGTCTCCCATCACATACTCCAGGCCTGGATTAAAGCTGCTAAAAACCTGGAGTGTGTCCCCTCCTCCCCACACCCCAGGCCCTGGATCCTGCAAACCCCAATTACTGTGTGTAATTAGCTAATTAACGAGGGTCACCTCACAACAGCAAGGAACAGGGGTGGGTGGTACAGTCACCCACTGGCTTCTCCTTCTGGGTGTCACCACCAGAGCCTGGGGCACCTGTTAGGGTTGATGTGAACTCCAGGGAGAGGGGGTGGGGGGGAGAAATTGAGGTTTTGTTTTAGGAATTGTCTTAAACTGTCAGAAATTTTGCGCTGTGCGCAAAATGCGATAAAAAATAATGAAACTTACCTGCTACAACCTAGGAACTGTAAAGGCTGTGCAGCCAAAACTTAATGTAAAGTAGCTAGTACAATGGAAGTACAGTATAAATTAAAGAAATCTATCAAACAAGCAGCGTGACTCGTGAGTGCTTTGTTCTTTTTATTATCCTGCCTGTTCTAAAATCTCTTTTCTGTCACTTCCAAATACAGAGAGAGTCTTTTGAGACCAACCAGGAATGTCTCTTCCAGGACACATCACTCTTGAAAAATCCAACTTCTCTCCCCCACCCTTTTTTTTTTTTCTCCTGTAAGAACCTTGAGCAAAATTTAAATACTTTTTTCTCCCACCTAGAACAACACACGGCAACAGTCACATCTGTCTGCAGGAACTGGAACAGTGAAAGATATGTCCAAAATAGGGCATCTTGGGAAGATGCAGGTAAGATACCAGAAGGTGCAGGACTAGAGCACGGCCCTTCTTTACCACCTGAGGTAGCTCTCAAGAAGTTTACTCCTTTTTGTTTGACTTAACATTATGACACCAGAGGGCTATCAATGCCTCACAGGGACTGAGCAGGGAGCAGAGCTTAAGTAGGAGAAATAAATCACTCAGGGCATCAATGCTGCAGGCAGTGACAGTTATGATCTAAGCCCTCTGCTGTTGCTGTGGGTTCAGAGTTGGGATTATGCTCTGAATTGCCCTGAGGCCAGGCAAAACAGAGCTTAAGGAAAAGGAAGACATAAAGCTGCACTAGGATAGAAGCTAGTTTTTCCCCTTTTTAAGGAAGCAGTGCCCAGTCTACAAGTCTGCTTCATCTGGAGAACCCACCTGGGCTGCCAGGCTCAGCTCTGGATTTGAGAGCCATCCCACTAAGAGGGCTGCACTGGGGCAGTTCAGTTACTAGAGCTGACACTCTAAAAAACAGCAAATTGGAACAATTTGCCAGTTAGAAATCTGGCCTGGGCCTGACTTACAAAACAGAGTAATTCCTGTGATTGTAGCAACACATAAAAAGCAGCAGAACAAAGCAGAGGGAGCTCTGCAGGTGGAAGGAAGCATGCCTGGATTCACAAGCACTAACTATTCAGAAGCAAGTCAGTGTAGCAAAATTTGTCAACTCTTGCAAGCAGTACAGGCTCCATTGCAGCAGGGATGTAAGAACCCAAAAACCTTCCCCCATTTTGTCTTAAGGTACAGTTCCACTCTGGCCTTTTTTCTGCCTAGCTGTGAGCTCAACTGATCTACACTTCAGGCCACAGAACTAATTTTACTCTGTTTTAACCTCAACTGAAAAGGTAAGTTTGCCTGGGAAGCATCGAATTTACAGTGTGATTTCTGTGCAGTGGATCATTCACAGTGAATTCTATTCTGACTATTCAAACCAGTGATAACCACCACGAGAAAAGAATTAGGATTCACTAGTAAAAAGTAAGTGCTTTCTTATCTAATCCTCTAGGCGGTGCTGCACTACAGTGTGAGACTGATACTGCAGATATAACAGTCCTACCATTTCAGAGCTGTCCATCCTTTTCCTCTTGAGGGCTGTACATCCTGTTCACTCGCCTACGTGCATCGGGCTGTCTTTTTTCAGGGGGTTTCCCTAGGAACAGCTGAACTACCGGCTCTCCTGTAGTGGCAGAAGGCAGCTCCACAGGTTATTGCTATTGCTGTCTCTGTTCTCCAGGAGCAAACCTGCTACACAAGGCAAAGGGACAAGACTAAGAACTCTGGCACTTGTAAAATGAAAAGGGAAGGTACAGGGGATTCTTATACTTACATCACACCATCTCCCAAAGAAACAGTCCTTCAGGATCTTTAGTCTTAGATTCCTCCTTCAGGAGCAAGTGTGCACATGGCACAGGGATTCATCCCTCCTCCTACACATTTTTAACAATTCTAATGCTTTACAGTCCTCACCCTGCTGTGCCTGTGCAAAGGCAGCCCAAAGTCCAAAGCAGCAACTAGTTAATTAAATCCTTCCTCTTTTAATGCCAATAAAACTCCTTGGGCTCTAATTTATGATAAAACATTGCCCTAAGACAGCCTCATTCCCAGTCCTGCAGGCCAAAGTACCAAGACATACATACCCTTTATCTCTGCAATGGAGAACTAGCATAATTAGCAAATCAAGGTGGTGGTGACAGCAGCTAAGAAATGACAATTAACATTTACAAAGCCATTAAAGTGATGATGAGACTTGGGAACTTGTGAAGGAGCCGTGCTGCCCGCACCCCTGTGCCCTTTGCTCTGCATGCTTCCAAAGAAGAGTCCTTTAGCAAATGGGCTGGCAGCTCAGAATGGAGTCATGAGGCCAAAGTCAAGGCTGTACAGAGTCCAAGGCAAATGGAAGAGAATTTACACTTCCCCGTATTTCCTCCCAAGGGTGCAGAGCTCCCCCTCAAACCTGGCTGGCACCACGCAGTCCTTCTGTCTTCAGAGCCCCTGAAAGGGAAAGAATTCCTCTTGGAGAGACAGTATTTCAGCCTTTCTCAAGTGAGCATCATGATATAATTAGCATAGGAACTGACAAGGCTTTAAAGGGACTTCTCAGTACCTGAGGGGGTCCTACAGAAAGGCAGGGGAAGGACTTTTTAATATGATATGGGATGGGAGGACTAGAAATAATGGATGTAAATTGGAAGGGGGTAGATTTAGACTTGACATCAGAAAGAAATTCTTTACAGTGAGGGTGGTGAAATACTGGAACAGGCTGCCCAGGGAGGTTGTGGATGCCCCCTCTCTGGAGGTGTTCAAGACCAGGCTGGACAAGGCACTGAGCAGCCTGATGTAGTGGGAGGTGTCCCTGCCTATGGCAGGGGGGTTGGAACTCGATGATCTTTAAGGTCCCTTCCAATGCAAACTATTCTATGATTCTAAAAGATCCGTTTATTGGTCTGTTGCTTTGTGAAGGACCACACTCAAGACTCCAGGAGTCTCCAGCCCCCTGCTCACCTAACCCAGGACTGACAGACAGGCAGTGACTGTCTCCTCTTCTCTTACCTCGGTGCTGTTCCCTCCACTGGCTCCTTTCTGCTATTCCTCCACAGGCACAGCACAGTTCTCCTTGTTTTCTGATGGAATTGCAAGATAGTCTGTCCTGTAGTGGGAAGGGAGGAGGAAAGCATAACCTCAAAGTGCTGAATGCAGTCCAGATCTATTCACCCTTACAGAGATACTGGATGCCTCTAAGTATCTCTAAGATAACAAATGTCACCTGTAGATGATGCTCACAGAAGCAAACTCCTTGTTGCAGACACTTACGCGTTTTCCTGGGCAGCCTCCTCTGCCTTGGAGACTTTCCTGTAGCAATAAACCATTTCTATCAGTAGCCACAAGGTGAGGAAGACCAGCAGAATATACATCATAATTTCAGAGATGACTGAGGTGAAGTCTTCTCCAGCTGTAAAGAAAGTGCAATGATCTTTGATCATTTATATGCAGCTCTCAAAGCATGGCAGCTCTACTGTCATTTCCCACATGGTCTCATCCTTCCCAGCACACCCTGCTGGAGGTACTTAGAAGCCACTACACTGAGGTGACACAAGGGAGGGAGGACATGCCAGCAATGATCCCACTGCATGTTTCCAGCAGAGTCAAACATGCACAGGCCTGCATGTGTCTTGCAGTCTCTGCCACCCACTTGTTCACAGGGATTGCTCACCATTAGCCTACCTCATCCTCACACTCTGTTTGCCTCAGCATCCTACTCACTTGACTGCATTGTGATTTGAAAGAGATGAACACACAGAGAGGGTTGTGGGGAAGAAGGGAAGACAAAGCAGAAAAAGATGAGGGCTAAAATCTCTGGTCCCTCTCAGAAGGGAGCAGTAATAATTCTAACAAGCCGGGATTTCAGCAGTGATCTGTGCAAACCCAAGAGGAACACAAAGACTCGGGAGCACCGCAAAGGGAAGGAGGGACTGAATAAAGGTGGAAGCAAGAGGCTGGTATCAAAATGGAGAACAAGTCGTTTCGGAAGGGAGGGGGCGGAAGCAAGGCAGCCGAGCCTGGCCAAGGCAGTGCTGTAGCATCCCAGAGCCACCAGGGGCGAAGCCAGAGTCGTGTGCGGAGAAATGGGAATCCTCTGCCCGCTTCCCGTGCCTGCCCAGCTGTTCCCAGCTGCTGCCACAGCCTGACAAGCTTCATTTACCTTCCCACATTCACACCAAACCACTCTGAACCTACAAAGAGGCTGAGGCTGGCAAACAGAACACAGACCTTTCCCCCTGAACCCTGGGTAGTGTTTGTTGCCCAGTAAAGACAGATGTTAATGATGTGACAGCTCAGTCTCCCCTCTCCTGCAGCACCACTAGAATCCCCATCCCTAGATGGCAACACAAAGAGCAACACAACACTCTGCTTGCTGATTCTTCATACCTTCCTCCACCACAGTGAGGTGGATCAGTCTGGAGCTGGTGAAGAGAGGTCGGTGAATCTCAAACTCAAACTCCCGGGTGATGTTGCAGGTGTAGATCCCAGAATCATTCAGGGTCACATTTAACACTGTGATGGAAACATCCTGCATGTCTTTACTCCCATTCCACTGCAACCGACCACTGAAGCGGCTCGGAAATTCATGGTTGGTTTTCCTGTACTCATAGATCTGTGAAGGAAAGTGAAGGGATATTCTGATTAATCAGACTCACACCTCAGGCAACACCACAAAGACATCATCATGGCCTAGCTACACACATGTATATTCTGAGCTACAGCTTCCTTAGTAACAGCAGCTATTCATACTTTATCTTCCCCTACCTCAAAATCTCAGACTGCTTCACAGAGGACAGAAAACTGAACTATCTCCCCCACAGACTTAAAAAAACAAGGTACAGAGAAACAGACGTGTGGACAATGACACAAAAGATCAACAATGGAACTACAAACTAGGATCCCACAGTTTCCTCTCTGTTCCATGACATGAAAGCAGCCTGCTGGGCATTTCTGTACACTTTGAACAAGCATGTGTCAGAAAGCCTTTGTTCTTATCTGTGTCACTCTCCTCCCCTCACCTCTCTGGGGTCCAGCAGGATAAACTTACACTCTCATAAGTACCTTTTGGCTTCTCCCACCTGAGTGCACTGGACTGTGTTTCACATGAGATCTATGACAGCCAAGGGCTCAGTTCCCAAGCATACATACAGGTTCATCTTTTCCACCCTCTGGCCGGTAGAACCATTCCACCACCGTGCTGGCTGTCACCTCTTCCCTCTTCATGCAGGAGATGCAGAGCAGCTTCATGTCTTTTCCTTGCACAGCCTCAGTCTCTGATGGAACTTCTACACATACTGCAGAACAAAAACCAGCTAGGGAGAAGGAGCAGCAGAGAAGTGTAAGAGAATTAGAGGGACATTGGTTATCCACACCTCAGCATTTATCATCACACCACCCCCAACAGAAAACCGCCTGATTCATTACTACCCTCCTCTGCTAATGGCAAAGTCTCAAATGTCTTATTTTACCAAGCTTCCTTCTCTGAGATATAAATAATTCACAATAATTAACAGAGGGTGATCGCTTCATGCAGCTTCACCTCACCAGCATCTGCTTTGCCACAACTTCAATTTTTCCCATAGTAATTAATGCCACTTTAGAGGCTCTGTTCATTCTCTCCCATGCATGCAGAGTGTGCTCCTGTTACAGCAGCAATTACAGTCCAGTGTGAGAGAAAGCAGAGGAACAGCTTGCTCTTTGTGCTAAGTTAAAAGATCTGCATGTTTTAATCTGGAAATGTGTCCAAAACCAACTGGAAGGATTTGCCACCCTTCCTGTTTCTAGGTTTCATAAGCCATACTGGAAACCAAGGGGCTTGGACTGGAGTACATTTGGCAGCAGGAGGAATTATTGATTTTATATGCATTCCTCTTCAAAATGCTTCCCATCAGACGTGTGCTAACACTGGCTGTAAAATCCTGCTCACCCAGACAAGACAGAAATCATGAAGCTCAATAGTTGCTGAGAAAAGGAATGCTTCAGTGCCACATCTCATGCTAAATCTCTGCTGACATTTGTCTCCCGGGCTAAACAGTACTGTCTGTCCCAACCCATCTCTCTGAAGCCTGGAGTTTAGCTCGCTGAAGATGCTGACTTGGCTTGGCTGCTCCTTCCTCCCCAGACTCTGAGATACCATTAACCCGCTCTCTCAAGCACTCTATTATTCTGAGACAGATCCTGGAAAGAGACAGATTCCAATTCTCCTTTACTACCTGCTCCAGGGGTTGTGCCAGCTTTCTGGGAGAAATCACAAAGAAGCCACTGGCTCGTGCTTTACTCTGGCTAAATCAGACACATCCATGTTGATAAGCACCCCCACAAGGAGCTCTAGGTGTACGTGCACACCCAATACAGATGTATGGGCAAATCCAACCTATTTTTTTTTTGGTTACAGAGGAAAAACTGCAATCACAGTAAAATTAAAAATATAAACTCCAGTTTATATCAACAGCATGGAGAAATAGCATTAACTGAATGGTTTGCACACCCTTCCTAAGGCAAGCAAATGTTAAATTACATTGCAAATTTCCAAAGAACAGCAACCAGGAAAGAGAGAAGAACTTGCATGCGTATTAAAGCTTTGTGTGCTGAGCCTACTTAGCACTAATGCATTTTATCTGATCGTATTACCTCTGAAATATTCACACTAACTCTGCGTGAATGTAATTTCCTTCTCGTCTTGTAAACAAAAAAGAAAACATTCTGAAGGCTGGTCTTCACAAAGCTGCTAAGGGAACCCTGTTGGGAAATCCAGTTCTTTAAAGGAGCATCCTGCAAGAGGCAAAGCAGCAGGCGTGGTGGAGAACCTGAAGATGAGAGAGAGAAGCAAAGCACCTACCCCAGACCACCACCAACGCGACCGAAGAGGCACAAAGCAGCCTTGGCAGCGCAGCCATTGTCGGGCAGCAGGAGCGGGTTTCAACCTGGGCAGAGGCTCATTCGAAGGGAAAGCCGCCGGCGCAACAGGATGCTCCGGGGCTGCGCGGGGATGGCGAGGAGGGGATCTCTCCCCGGAGCGGCGGCAGCACCACGGACAGGGCCGAGCCCCGGACAGCTCCGCCCGGCGCCGGAGCAGCAGGTGGCGGCGGGGAGCGGCTGGGCTCGGCCCCGCTCCTTTCTGCTCCGTCCCGGTGGCAGCGGGAGGCAGCTCCCGACCAAGGGCGGCCGGAGACGGTTGAGCCCAGCCCAGCCTCGCCCGGGCGGGGGGCACGGCCCGCCACAGGCATGCGCGGCAGCCTGCCGCCCTCCTCCTCCTCGCACAGCCCCACCGAGACTCCGCACCCCAGGGAGAGCTGGGCTCCCCCCTCCTTCCCTCCCTCCTTCCCAAAGGGACCGGGGAGGGAGGTGTCCGTGCGGGGTCATGGAAAGGCCTCCATCTCTACGGAGATTAATCCTAACGTTTGTCCAGCTTGGAATGAAGGTCACAGTTGGAAACACCGGGAAATCCTCTCTCCTCATGTTCCAGTCTGATTCCCCAGAGTTTAATGCCAGCAGCAGGCTGGGCTTTTTCCTCTTGGAAACAAGCCACCCTGCCCCAAAGGGCTTCTCCAACTTTGAAGGTCGCCGTGGACAGAGAGGGAAAAACAAAGTGCTCATTAAAAGGGTCTTTTAAAAGCATTTGCTTTGATGTCAGCACAATTAACAGCACAATCTATTGAATTAAACCTTACCTAATCCCACACATGAGCAACTCTCCTGCCAAATTGCAAAGCACAGACAGAGAGACCCACCCAAACAGGGAAATCCAAATGCATGAGAAAGCTCTGGATTCGAGTGCAGGGACTCCCAAGCTGGGCACAAAGCTGCTGCTGCCACAGCTCCAGTCCCTGCACTGCTCAGGCACACAACAGGGACAGCCAACACTTTTCCTAGACATCATCTAATCACGTTCGTGTATCATCAAGAAGCATTCATCATCTGCCAAAAACTACGTACGGAGCCTCCACGTCACCCTTTATAGCCTACTGTGACAACTCCAACTAATTTCTTGCTCAGGGCATCTTCCCAATTCCTTGCTCTGCTTCATTTCACTGGCTGGACAGGTTACTGGGCCCTCTTCCAGCCTGTGCCTGGCTGTGAGCCATGACACCTTCAGAGCCCTCAAGTATCACAGCAGGGATCAAGCAAAGCAACTCTAATCCCTACACGCCAGTGGTCAACTTTGCTCCTGGGCTTATCTGGGTTACTGTACACTCCTATCAGTGAACTTAGTCAAGAAATCACCTATTTAATGTACCTCCAGGAGCCAGGGTGACCATGCAGATCAACAGCTTGCACAACAGTGGCTGCAGGAGCCAGCAATAGACCAATTCCCCCCTCCCCCCGAAACCATCCAAATACCTGACTTCTCTCTGCAGAAGACAAAATGTCAGCCAGAGATGATGCAAAGCTGCAGCCTCCTACATCAAGCCATTTGCTTCTCTCTCATCACTATATTCAAAACTCAACAACAGGAAGGACAGGCTAAGCCACAGGATTTGCGCCCACCTCTTCTGGAACAATCCAGCCTGGGTGTAGAGGATGAGAGCTGAGGGTGGTTTTTTTTATAGACACAGGAACTACTGGACAATGTCCCCAGATATCTTGTTTGACAACCACCTGTTTCACAAAGTGGAAATGAAATCTGTTCTCAGGAAGCCAGGTGCTCTGCCAGAAAACACAGAACAGGGATCAGCAGAGCTGTACTGTTTGTGCTATGGCTGCTCTAATTACATCTATTATGAAGAACCCTGCCAGGGAGAATACTGAGGGTTGGGAGAGGACCAAGGGGAAAGCTGGAGCTCTGACCCTTCAACCCTTTAATAAAAACAAAAACAAAATAAAATCTCTGGGTTTATTCAGGGATTCTGCATGATTTTAGAATGAAAGGATAAGATACTCCCATTCTTGCTATGATTTGGGCTGAGCTGGGAATCACTCCAGTCTCTCCACGTGCCTGTTTTGAACAGCAACAAACACTGCCCAGCTCTCTTCAGGAAAACTTGCAAACAAACAGGATTGCCACACTGGAAATATGCCCTGGTGTACTGTGAAAGAGATGAAGAGCACCTATTCTTCAAAGCCCTGCCAATTCCAGGCTGCACAGTTCTCCTGTCTCACCCCAGCACAGCCCTCAGTGAACAGGCTGGAGGACAGGCAGCACCACTGAGCTCTTGGCTGCATTGGAGCTCCAGGGGAAATGGTGAAGGGGACTGAAAACAGAGAGAAACCTTCCCTGCTGCAAGAAGCAGCCCAACTTATCATGCAGGGGTTGCTATGGCAACCCACCCAGTTATTGCTTCACAGGGGGAGAAAGGGAAAAAAAAAGGAAAGGAAAAAAGAGAAAAAAAGGTTGGCACTTTTGCACAGGCACAAGAAGATGATGAGCTAAAAATAATGTCAGCACCCTGCCCCCATTCATCCCTCACTCCAGTGGTCCCTGAGCCAGACTATGGGAGGGGGAAGACAGAGCAGGAGCGCCTGGCCTCCCTGTGGCAGCCATCTCAGAGCTTCCTCTGCCATCTGCAATCACATCAGCTGGCTTCATTCAGTGAAAATGTCCTCCTTGTTGTGTAGCTAAATACCAGGAACACTTGTTCTTCACACAGCCCCTCCTGGCTGTCAGGAGCCAACACATACCACCCTCAACTGGGATGAACAGCCATCCCAACCCCAAGGCTACCAGAGCAGCACAACAACCAAACAGCAGCAGTGTAATCCCTGATGCACAATTGCTGGAAGGAAGAGCAGGAAAAGGAAGAGAAAGTGCCCTTTACACTTGGCCACTGCTGCTCCTACAGAGCAGCCTCCAGCTGGTATGAAACCAGTAACCATGTGCAGAGTAGGCATAGAGAATGATGCATACCAATTTAAACATGCTGAATTTAATAGATGTAGGCATCCTGCCCACACACTTGAAAAAACATCCTACTGAAATCTCTTGCAAGAGAAGACTTCTCTAGTTGCCTTTACAGGGTGCCTGGAGGAATATAAAAGCTCATTCAATTTTCTCTTTTTCACACTCAAGTTTTAAAATGCATTCTCCGTGTACCTGCCAACACCTCAATCCCTGCTGTATACTCTACACTATGGACAACTCCACCTCTGAAGACAGGATTGAAAATTCTCCCCTCTGTGCCCGAGGAAAGCACTAAACTACATTCCTACACATCACTAACACTTTGTGGGCAGCAGCTAAATAAACATTTTAGCAGACCTTTAATAAGGCTGTATTTAGAGGTGTGCCACTGGATGCATCTTGGAAATTCTAACCCCTGGTGTTGGTCCAAGGGCTTATGGGTGTTGTTTTCTGAGGGTGAACACCAATAAAATTAAGCAGTGCATGTGCAGAGAGGCAAATCTGTGTGCTGCAACTGAAGTGCTATTTTATCAATCTGGAGTCTAATGAGGTGGCACTGGCACAGACATGCTTTTAGGCCTCTCCTTAGCTCATTCATTTCAGCAGTGGATAAAAATCCATTAGCCTGTCAAAGTGCCACACATCTTAATTCACATTTGCTCATTTCATTTCTGAATTCTTACTGCTAATAAAACACACCAATGGCTCCTGAGGAGGTAATCTACACCTTGTTTGTTTCAGTAGTCCTTTTATTAACTTTGAACAAAGAAACAACCTGAAAAAAACCTGAAAAAGATTTATAGCAATCACAAGTTTCCATCTGGAATGCAAAGACTGTACAGGAAAGGAGAAAATACGATAATAAATCCCCAGAAGAGGGAGAAAGCATGTTTAAGCATGTGTGTCTGTGTATGTACACGTGTGTCACAGGCAGGAGGGGAGACACACCTGGAGCTGTGCCCCTCCCGATCCAGCAGATAGCGCTGTCACCTCTGCATGGCCGCAGGTGAAGTTCAGCTCCTTTATTCACAGACATCTTTCAGGCAGCAGAGATCTCGGAGAGCCAGAGAAACTGTTTCACTCTCTCTGTGCTCCCGTCTCCCCGGCTGCATCCACTTGTCATTCGATGTTATCACTCTTAAATTATTCACCTCACAGACTCCCCATTAGGATGCTTTACAAATGTTGGACTAAGAGCTCAGTGTTGCCTTTCTGTCTCACGATTTAATGACCACGAGTTCCTGTGTCCCAGCTGGTGACTGATTAAAATCAGTTCTCTATGAAAACTCTCTTTAATTTATCTACACATGCTTGCCTTACCTTCCCCCTTCCTCTCACTGCTCCTGCTTCATCTCTTCACCCTGCCTGACTCCTACCACTCTCACAGGACCCCTTTGTCCATCTTTTCCCTTAGCCTGTGCCTTGCAAACTTGTGTCCTTACCTGCCCTTACCTCTCAGTGATGGGTACTTGCTCTTTGTTCCTAAAGATAAGGTGGTTTACAGTGAACAGAGAGGACACTACACAAAAATAGACTGTATTGCATGCAGTAACCAATTACAGTGAGTCACTGCTTTTTACAAGAAATCAGAGACTGTATAAACCAATGGCTTTGGCTACAATGAAAAACTTCAGTGCTCTGAGAAGAGTGAATGTGTAAGCGTTGATATTGGGTACAGATGTCATCATGATCCCACCAGGTATCATCCAGTTCTTCAAGATAAATAAAAAAATTAAGAAATGGACAAACAGATCAGATAAGCTGGATGCAAGGCAGAAGGAGTATTTGAGATTCAGCAGCAGACCCAGAGCAGAGTGTAACCAAAGAACCCTCAGGCTCCACAGCCAGCCAACAGCACAGCTAGCACCCCGAGTCATGTAACTGCTTCAAGGTCAAAGAGGTTGCTCATTTCAAGGTCAGCTCAAACTAGGTCATGAAGTCAAATCTGTGTTTTGGCCAGGACTAAAAATTAGCCTGCCAGCAAGGGATGGAGGTTGAATCAAGTTCAAGAGTGTTCTTGGTCCTAATGATCACTGCTACCTGCCCAACAGATGCTAAGCAAATTCAACTAAGAAAGCTTTTTAACATCTGAACCCACGAGGTGTCAAATCCTCCCGCCCAGGAGGAAGAGTGGAAACGGAGGTAGATTGAGGTGAAGCCATTTGCTCAAGGCCACAGATTAAATCTGGGGTTGAGGTGAGGGCTCTTACCTTCCTGTTTCCTGTTTTAATGACCAGGTCACAGAGCCTCCACCCCACCACTGACCCCCATACCTTCACTGCTAGTTTTCCTAGGGAAACAGACACTTCAGAAACAGGATGGCTTTCCGGGAAGAAGGGAGATGAAACACTGAGGAACACATATCACAGAATCAGGCAGGGATTTTGAAAATTACAAAGTAGCAGGATGGTTTGGAACATGCTCCAGGACAGTGTCCTGACATGCCCCAAGTTAAAGAAATCTCTGCTGGAAACAATGCCCAAATCTCGTATCTCATTTTGCAGGAAATAGTCAAGAAAAAAAATACATTGCACATTTTAAGAGGGACTCAGCAATAGAGGATTGCATAAAGACTGTTTGCTGCCATGGCCCTGAGCACCACATGAACCTCAGTTCAGGTGCTGGGAGGCCTGGCAAGCCTCAGGGATGGAATTATGCCATTTAGTCTTCCAGACACACAAAGACTAAGGGGGCCAAGTTTTGCTGTTTATCAGCTTACAACGAGAGAACAGAAAGTAGGTCAGTGAGCACAGTATCTCAAAAATGAAGAAAATCATCTCCCAGTCCCTTCTTCTGGGGCGGTTTTGACTGATGTATGTAGGCATGAGCAGAGCTGATTTTTAGAAGCAAAAAACAAACTGCTTGAGCTTAAAGATGTAGAAGACGCCTTCAGATTAAGCCAAGCAGCAGCACAAGTCATTACACTCAGGAAAGAAAAAGAAATTCTCATATCTAAGTTCCTGGGGGCCTCAGGCATCCTTGGGGTGCTGTAACTGCATCAAAAAATCAGCCCATTGTACAACAGCAAAGCAGTGATTATAACATCAGATTTAGTGCAGCACACACAGCTCTAAGCTATTCTTCCTGAATGTCCTAAATAACAAACCCAAACAAATTATGGAATGAGTAATGAAGAGGTAGGAGGTGGCAAGGCTTGTTTTGGTTCAAGAAAGGATTCCCATCCCTTGCTTGGAATCTAAATTAGATTCATTTTAGATTAGAGTGAGGCAAGGCCAAATTCCCTTGTTGAATAAGCTGCTGCAGTAGATCCCTTGCATTTTGCAGCCATTCTTCAACAATGTATTTTTCATCTACTGCTTCTACTTTGTTTCTGATCTTGACAGCTTCATTGATGCCATGCCTTCTCCTGTTCCTCCGGATTAGAATATCCTTCATTATCCCTAGTGGTAAGAAAGGAACTAATTTGTTGTCTAGTAGAGAGAGAATGTGTTCATGGCCTGATAAGTGGATTATCTCCATAAACATGCAAGAGCACCCCACACAGTCATAAAACCTAAAGAATTATTCAGAACTGATGATGTGACACCCAAAAGGGGAAGCTCCTCTCCTGTTTAATATTCCAGTATTGCAGCCATTTTTTGCGAAAGGAAAAATTTATTGCCAGACAACACCAGTCATCAAAATTCCCGTATTTCTTACTTAACTGTCTTTATTCTAATTTGCAATGAATGAGTGGTCAGACTGGTTCTCAGCAGCAGACAAATAAAATCCAGCATAAATCAAAAGTCAAGGGCATTTTCCCAAGAGGAAAAGTAGGTGAAAGGTGAGGCTGAGCTCTCCTACAGCATTAACTGTCCCCAGGACTGAGGTGCAAGGTGAAACTCTGCCCACGAATGGGCACACACTCAGCGTTGGTGTGTGGGGAGGTGACAGGAAAGGCAGAGGCAGCCTCACTCGTGTGCCAGCTCAGTGGAAGGCTCTGAATAGAGCACAAATGCATCTTCCTCTCTTCTTGGTCACCATTCCACACATTACACACCTGCAGCACCTAAACTCTCTTTCTGGACACTATGATTTTCTCCATTATGGCAGAAGCACAATGAACTCAGATCAGCAAGGCACAATCAGAACAGAAATTTGAGAGAATTGGCACCAGGAATTCTTGTGCTCATGGTGCAAAGGCCCTGTGTCATGGCACCAGCACTTTCTCAAGTTCTGCATCTTTCTAATTCCTTACCTTCCACCTGCAACATCTCAGGCTGCCTGTGTGACTTTTAAGTGATACACTGGGTTACAAACACAAAAGATGGTGGGGATCAAAGCAGAACCCCTGGTGGCAAGACTACAATGACTTGGCCAAGCCCCTTCACGTGAGTTTGACAAATATGAAACAAGTTTTTCTTGACCCCAACTATTTTCTGTTCGAGGTAGACTGCAAGGACTGTGCAGGTAAGATTTCATACTGCTCTGGGCTGCACATAAACCCACGTGATTTTCAAATTCCACAGGTAAAATGCTGCTTGCAGCTTCATATCACAGCTAAAATATCTCAGTTGTGTAATACCACGAACTATTTCAAGGCCACGTGCTCTCACCCCAAAAGCCTTCACTGAATTTTGCTCAGGGACACAAATGTGACCATCAGTGCTAGAAGGACAGTGTCAGAGGGAAATATAAATGGAAAATGGAGTATGGACAGATCTTCTCAAATACCTGAAAAGCTATAAATTCAGTAGAGAATGCACTCCCTCCCTCACTACCTTTTTATGCAGTCAAGAGAATTCCACCCCAATAACACTGCATATAATTAAAAGAAAGAAAAAAGGACACTGCATTCCCTACTAAATGCTTTGACAGATGCCTACCATCTTGCCTGCTCTGGCAGCAGCTCTATATAATCCACCCTCTTTCCTGGGAATGCAAAAATTCAAAGACAAAAGGAAGAAAGAAATTAAAACCTAGTAGGTTCTTTAATTTGATTTCTCTCACTAAGACAGTGAAGCCCAGAGTTTCAACATCCTTTTTAACTATTGGCCATTTAAACTTTGCTTCCCACCTGCAGATCTGCTAGCATGGTTATAGATGGGAATAGCAAACAGAGAGGCCAATCTGCATCAGAGCAGTGGTCCTTGTCTGTCAGCTCTTGTAAACCATGAGCCACCACCTTGTCAGTCTCAGCCTTTGGCTTTGCAAGCTGTGACTAAAGACCCTGACTTGCTCTGCTAGCAGCTGTTGCAAGCTGTGAGCCAGCATCTTGGCAGTCCCAGCTGAAAGACTCACCACTTCTGTGCTCACAAACTGTCATTTTCAGTTAGCAGACCTCTCAGGTGACATGGCAGCCATGCAAGGACATCACAGGGTACAAAAAAGGATCATCCGTTTGAATGACCCACATTCAAACAACTGACTCATTTTTAATCACTTTCCAATAGAGGTCATCCAGACAGTAAACATCTGGCTGTGCCACCTAATTCATCTACCAACGACAACTATCTTGCTAGTCAACATCTAGACCCACTGTATCAGCTGCCAATTATTTGCACAGTCACATTAGTGCAATGACCCGCTTTCCATCACTGAAAAATCCAAAAGCCACAGGACCAAAATCTTCTAAGCAAAATCAAGAAACAATTCTTGCCCATTCAAAGTGACTTTTCACAAACACCAGACAACAACCTTCCAAAAGTTGTACAGAGAAGCCTTTGCTGATCACACACTGTCATTTCTGGACAACATTACTTAAAACATACAGCACAAATAACAAGATATTGCAAGTGAGTCTACCCAAAAATTCCCTTCTCTGCATTTGACACATTCTGCATCACAATCCATTTTCTCTTCCCATGCATCTAGCTTTATCTACAGCTGTGCCCATACTCACATCTCTCTTTTAACTGTCTTCAAGAGTTAGCTGCCTCAGACACTTGGCAGGCTGTGATGTCACCCAGGAATGAAGTTGGGTATGTTGCTCCGGAGGAGCAGATTCAGACTGCAAGCTACAGGATGCCTTTGCAAGTTCTAGATGTAGGGGTTTTACACATTAACCATCACATCAGATAACAATATAAAAGCAAAAATGCATTGTTTTGCCTGAGAATGATGAAAGAGTCAAAACAACAGCAGTTCTTTTAAAGAAGGATTAGAATTTAATAGCTTCTATAAATCATTTATGACCGCAAATGAAATGCTGGAAGCATCAACACATCTAAAGTATGAAGTTATACTGTGTTTCTACAAACTTTCAGTCCAACTTTGCAGAGGCTGCTGTGCTCCCTCTGCTGGTCCGCTGGAAGGAAAGGCAGCAAGCCTGCACCACGCCTCTTAGCAAATTTAAACACAGATCTGCCACCCACTCTATCTTTAGGTACTTCTAAAGCTGCCTGCTGTCGTTTTTGCTAATACAAAAATCTTCAGACAAGAGAGGAGATGTATAAATAACACAGCAGAGTTCAACAGGCAAAGGCATTACATTCTCCTTCCTCTGAAAGCCCTTAAAAACATCTACATCTTCACAGCCCAAATTCATCTGAGAATCAGCAACCTGTAGTCTCCAGATGCTACAGGTTCTGTATAACTCATGATTCAACAACAGCAAAGCATTTTCCTCGTTGTCTTTTCATAGGACTTGCATGGAAACTTAGTAGGCATGCCAAATAGTAGCAAAATGCCTCTTCATTACAGTGAAGATGTGCAGGAGACATTTTTCTAGAGTGGTATTCGGAAATCAGAAAAGTACTCATTCATTTTACCTCCTAAACCAGGAACTGTAGACCAGGTTCTATTTCTGGGGTCAAAAAGCAGCATGATCACAAGCAAGTGACTATTATTAACAAAGATAATTCCTCATAGAAGTTGATACTCTTTATAGGGCTTCCCTGGTTCAATTAATTTGCTACAAAACGCACCCTCAGGTCCACAGATGTGTCAGTATAAATGCTGAATGCAGACCAGGGTGTAGAGTATTTTGTTGCCAAACAGTTTTCTATTTTAACATTTGTCCCCAGGCAAAAGCAGGCATGATTTACAGAAAACAAATAAAAAAAACCTACCCAAATGACCTAGATAACATTCTTAAATAACAATCCATTACTAAAAACTACTGAGCAGTTCTTTTTACAGATATGTGAATAGCATATAATGACACTCATCTCCTGTACTTGTAAAAGATATGTAAAGGTTTGCATTCAAGCCTCAATCCAGTTCTCAATACACCAAACAGCAGAAACTGACCATGAAACCTTTTCAGATGCAATTCTCTACCTTGCGTAACCTTCTAAGATTAAAGAAAGCCACGGAAAAGAACCAATACACAGAAACTGAGAAGTGGGAACAGTTTCACTCCTTAATCTAATTGTTATTTAAGGAGGTAGGACACTTGAACTGCCATAAACCTGGTTGTGATTTGAATATGAATTTATTCATGCTTTTGTTGAAGTACCCAAGGATGTTTCCTGGTCATCCTTCATACACTAACAGCTTATATATATAGCTTGAAATGGTCAGCATTAGTTATCTTCATTAACACGTTGTACCTCTCACCACCTGAGTCACCTGCTGTTGACTGTGGTACCTCACAGCATCTCCAGTGATGCAATGTGAAGCTCATGAATTATATAATGTAAAACACCAGTCCTAAAGTGCTTCAGTTCTGTCAGACAGATGAATGACTGCCTACCCCCAAATAATGTCACAGAAAATCACCATTTTTCACTTTGCTTTTCACCAGTCTAATTTCAGAAGTGAAGAAGTTAATCTGACCTCTAAGTGGCAAGATACACTGGGTACCAAAACTGTCACAAACATCACAGCTCTTGTATGGAAGTTGGTAACTGGTGCAAAACAATTTAAGCTAGTCATTTAAGTGCTCTGGCTTAAAATGCTTTTTTCAATTAAGAATGAATATTAAAAACACCATGAATGCAACACAAGAATTAAAACTGAAGTCCAAATTAAGATATCTGAAGGATTACCACCCCACTAAATGCCTACCAGTACCCAAATAGAACAGGTATCTGACTTTTAGGAACCCCAGGCAGGCAAACAGAACATCATGTACAGAGGCAGGACAAAATGTGCACAGACTTCCTTTATCCCATCGTACATTGCCACAACATCTACAAATCATAAGGGCTGTCTGGTGCTGGAAAGTCTAGGAAGGAAACTCTTTGCTTCCAGCAAGATGAATAATACACCTGTTCGCTAGTTGTGAGCAAACACTACAAAGGAATAATTAGAAACTATCTGACCTGAAACCCATATGCCCATTACTGTGGTATTTTTCCACCTACTACAGGTGAAACAGAAGATGGGCTGGACTTGGAAGGAGAGGGGTGGAGTGGCAGCACAAGATGCTGATTTATAAAGCACTAGCAAACAGTGCTCTTTCTCCACAGGCTCTGGACAACCAAATCGTCCTGCCTGAAGGATGCCAAAGTGCAAGCAGGATTCCAGCTAACGTCTGCTTACCAGCTGAGAGGGAAGTACAGCCTTTGTGAGCTCCTGCACTCCAGCAGCTACAACTGCTCTGAGAAACTTCACTCTCCAGCTGGGCTTTTGATTCAGAGACTTTGCCTTTGGCTGTTTCATTCCATCAAGAAACGAATAAACCCACCACGATGGTAAAGGTGAGTATACTGTTCATGGATTTGCTCCTAATGCATAGATTAAGCATTAATTTAAATATAAACATTACTATTGCAAATATGAGTCAAATTAAAAAAAACTATTCTTCTGGGTATACAGGATAATGACTGAACTAAAATCTAATGAATAGATTTTACTAAATTCATCAATCCAACTGCTTTCCTCCATCTACTAAGTTCTCAAAGTAGATAGGTGTTTTATATTACACCTGGTCTCTTTATGGAAATCAGGAAAGCTGAACAGATTTTTGTGTAGAATAGTTAAAAAAAGGAAGAAAAAGAAGGTGAAGGAAATATCCCATCAGATGAGGCAGAGTGTGAATCTTTAATAAGGTAAAAAAAA
>VZTY01015778.1:97674-129055 GCA_013400935.1 Turnix velox
AACCTGACCTCTAAGTGGCAAGATACACTGGGTACCAAAACTGTCACAAACATCACAGCTCTTGTATGGAAGTTGGTAACTGGTGCAAAACAATTTAAGCTAGTCATTTAAGTGCTCTGGCTTAAAATGCTTTTTTCAATTAAGAATGAATATTAAAAACACCATGAATGCAACACAAGAATTAAAACTGAAGTCCAAATTAAGATATCTGAAGGATTACCACCCCACTAAATGCCTACCAGTACCCAAATAGAACAGGTATCTGACTTTTAGGAACCCCAGGCAGGCAAACAGAACATCATGTACAGAGGCAGGACAAAATGTGCACAGACTTCCTTTATCCCATCGTACATTGCCACAACATCTACAAATCATAAGGGCTGTCTGGTGCTGGAAAGTCTAGGAAGGAAACTCTTTGCTTCCAGCAAGATGAATAATACACCTGTTCGCTAGTTGTGAGCAAACACTACAAAGGAATAATTAGAAACTATCTGACCTGAAACCCATATGCCCATTACTGTGGTATTTTTCCACCTACTACAGGTGAAACAGAAGATGGGCTGGACTTGGAAGGAGAGGGGTGGAGTGGCAGCACAAGATGCTGATTTATAAAGCACTAGCAAACAGTGCTCTTTCTCCACAGGCTCTGGACAACCAAATCGTCCTGCCTGAAGGATGCCAAAGTGCAAGCAGGATTCCAGCTAACGTCTGCTTACCAGCTGAGAGGGAAGTACAGCCTTTGTGAGCTCCTGCACTCCAGCAGCTACAACTGCTCTGAGAAACTTCACTCTCCAGCTGGGCTTTTGATTCAGAGACTTTGCCTTTGGCTGTTTCATTCCATCAAGAAACGAATAAACCCACCACGATGGTAAAGGTGAGTGTACTGTTCATGGATTTGCTCCTAATGCATAGATTAAGCATTAATTTAAATATAAACATTACTATTGCAAATATGAGTCAAATTAAAAAAAACTATTCTTCTGGGTATACAGGATAATGACTGAACTAAAATCTAATGAATAGATTTTACTAAATTCATCAATCCAACTGCTTTCCTCCATCTACTAAGTTCTCAAAGTAGATAGGTGTTTTATATTACACCTGGTCTCTTTATGGAAATCAGGAAAGCTGAACAGATTTTTGTGTAGAATAGTTAAAAAAGGGAAGAGAAAGAAGGTGAAGGAAATATCCCATCAGATGAGGCAGAGTGTGAATCTTTAATAAGGTAAAAAAAAAAAAAGAACTTCCTGGGATATTTATAATCAAGTAATTTAAACAGCAGGGGGAAAAAAAAGATTTGAAATTTAACTCCCCACTTTACTTACCAGCTCTTAGCTTTTTCTTTTCTCAAGATACAATGTCAATACCTCCACATTCCTCTTATTAAAGGGCATCTAAGGCTAAGATGCCACTTCTGAGCACAGAATGGTATTAGGTAATAAGATGGTCCCTTTTCTTCTTGTTTCCATGGCTTGAGCTCTCTGGTTCAGTCTCTATGTCACTAAGGTACCTACTCTCAGCTCATGTGAAATGATACCTCTGTGGGAGCCCAAACACTGACAAATGCCCTGCAGAGTAGGTTTGTGCTCATCAGACAGATGGCAGCAGCAGCCCACGAGCTCTTCTGCCCCACTAGTAAAGCAAACCATCAGATAAGACTCAGTATGACTCTCATGAAGCCCTGATGGATAATCTGCAAGGAAGTCTCTGAAATTAGGTCAACCAATAGCTCTTCCAAGGCACAGCATGTAGTTTAAAAGATAATTAGGATCTGGAATGTTATGATTACAGAAGCTGGTAAATTGGCAACACAGGAAGTTTTCCCTTCAGAATGAAGTATTAACTTGAAAGATAGGAAACAGCATCCCTTCCCAAGTCATCAATAAAACCCACATTGCCAAGGGATTGGCAGCTTCCCTGGGTTAACAGTTTCCTGTACCTGGCAATAGACTGGAAAAATTGAGCAAAAAACCTGATAAACTGTTAGTTCTGAGCTCTAGCTGAGAAGAAACAGATTTGTTTCTCCTTGGCTACCAGCATGGTGTTTACGTATAGACTATAACTGTGTAAATACAAACATGTAAATATTAATTAGAAAAGTAAACCATGAAATCATGTATCTAAAATGGTCCAGGAGCAGGCAAGTTATCAATGAATGTTTCTTGCTGTCCCTTTTTAAAAGTATTTCACTTCTACACCAATCTCCTCCCTGAAGCTGATAAATGACCTAACGGGTTTCACTAACACTGCTGAGATCCTGAGGTAGTCTTCCTACACTCCCTGTTAGACTATAAACTCCTACAAGTGTTGCACATCCCTAAGGGAATCACTGTGATTTACATCTGCTGAAGATCTGACCACGATTACTGTAAGACAAGGTGGAGAGATCTCAGGATAAACCACTAACTAGTGTTTCCAAGTTGCCAGGAGAAAGAGACAGGGTCAATCTATCTAAACAAAAATTTGTCAGAGTTTGAATTTTTTGGTAGCAATTTCAACTGCTTCCTTCAAATCCCAGCAGAAGTTCTCAACAGTTTCAAAACCTTATTTCTTCCACAGAAAAAGTCTGATGTTTACTCAATTGAGATCTATGGCACAAAAGATCTAGAAAAAACAGATGCAGGAGATGAAGAGAAGTACAAAGACTTGAAAGGCAACAAGAAAAAAAAGAAGGCAGAAGAACTTAAGAAAGAACTGGAGCTGGTGAGTGCTGCTGAGCCCTCACTATACCTTGCAGGACAGTCTCCACCCACTGCCTGAATGAAATCTGGTGATGGGGTGTAAAATGCCTACACACTGTCAGTTTAACACAAAACCTGCACTGAAAATCCTAGCACAGGGATAGATTTACTGTTCAACATTCCTTAAGTCTGCCAGAAAGAAGTTGCACAAGATCAATACCTATAATGAAACAACAATTCTGGCTTAAGTCATCAGTCTAACCACCATGTTTCCAAGATCTAACCAGTACTAACTCATTCCCAATGTATATCATCTTTGCCACCAGGGGATGTAACATCACTCCCATGTTTCTAAAGAGAAACCAAAGCACAGGCCAGTTAATTGACTCATCCAATGAATCATTCTGTGAAAACAATTGTGAGATCTCTCAAATTCCTGGCTTCTAAATCTCAGTTCAGCACAAGATATAATTAGGTCAATGATACCACAGTGGTGCCAGTGCAGGGAAAGGAAGAGATCCAAGATTTACCTCTCCCACACCCTTTTTTAGCTGTGGTTAGAACCTGCTGCTTCTTTCTAAAAGATTGTGGTGAATAATTTCTCATACTCTAGCTGTCAATCAAGTGTAGATTGTTGTCACACATTCTGACACCACACCCTTTCTTCTATCAACATATTGCCTATGGTACTGAATCCCTGAGTCCTATACTGTGTGAAGAGGAAATATTTGCCTAAAAGCAGCAGAGGTATTTGCAACAAAATTAACATGAAATTAGCATGAAAGCACTGCTCTGTTCTTATGATAGATGAATGTGAGAACTATTTACAAAAACACTCTAAAAAACAAAAGAATGAATCATCATCCAGTAGAAACTACTTTCCTTATCAATATTCAAATTGCATACTGTCTGGTTCAGGGCAGTGGGATCTCAGAGTAGCAACTGGATCCATGGTCCCAGATTTAGGCAATGTGAACATTCTTGGGATTGTGATTGAAATTTTCAGAGTGATATTCAGTGTGCTCACTATCATTTTATCTTTCTTTTGGAATCCAGGATGACCACAAACGCAGCACTTCAGAGCTGGAGGACAAGTATGGTACAAGTGTCAGCAAAGTAAGTCCATAGGGCATCATTGAGAAACTACCTCAATCAACCACCATTTCTTCATAGCAGACAACTAACTGTGGCCATCCTGAAATTACAAAGCCTGGACATCAGACAACTCACTGCAGTTGATCTGTAACACAAACAATGTTTAAGGAAAAAACATCATGTGAATTTTTTTCTGAGTTGAGAGACAAACCTGTTTTCTGTGCTTTCACTTTAAACATTCACAGGGTCTCTCTAGTGCAAGGGCAGCAGAGATTTTGGCTCGGGATGGTCCCAACTCCCTCACTCCTCCCAAAGCTACTCCTGAAATTGTCAAGTTCCTCAAGCAGCTGGTGGGAGGCTTTTCCATCCTCTTGTGGATAGGAGCTGTGTTCTCCTGGATTTCATTTGGCATTCAGCTTGCGCAGGGAACTGAATCAGCCTTTGACAACGTAAGTATTTGAATAACCACAAAGAGTATTTGACCCTTTTGACAATCTAAGTAATTTAAATATTACTTCACAGTTGTTCACTAACTACAAGGAGGCCTTTTATTCTCTCAGGACTCTCCCTCTACTACTGAATATTTTTGATAACTGCTCAAATACCTGACATAACACTTCTAAGAGAGCCTAGCCATAGGTTTTTATAACCCCCAGCCTTAAGCACAATACTTGAACATGCATAAGAGCAGTGCTGAAGTCCACAAAGGAGTATGGAGACTTTGACTCTGATTCCCTTATGAGTTACTCTGCTAGGAATGTAATTTGTTCAGGTTCAGTTTAGAGATGGCAACTTGCTATTAAAAAGCCCTTTTCATACTCAGAGCTTCACTTGATCATTAGCAGAGCAAACCTTGCAAGAACCTTAAACTGTATTTTAACCTGACCAATTCCTCTTCAAGATCCTCCTGAAACAATGCAGAAATATGACAATCTAGCAGAGAAATTGCTGATGACATGTCTTAAATTAACCAGATTACATCTTGTATTGATTAGCTCTACCTTGGCATAGTCCTGGCTCTGGTTGTCATCCTCACTGGTATCTTTGCTTACTATCAAGAAGCCAAAAGCACCAACATCATGGCCAGCTTCAGTAAAATGATTCCACAGGTGAGAATAACCAGTGCAATTAATTTGAGATACAAGTTCATTAAAACCAACTCAATTTACCTTTTGGTAGGAGGTTTAAATAGCACAACACCTATTTTTGTTACATTTGTCTTTCAGCAAGCTCTTGTCATCAGAGACTCAGAAAAGAAGGAACTGCCAGCAGACCAGCTGGTGGTTGGAGACATCGTGGAAATAAAGGGTGGAGACAGAATCCCAGCAGACATACGTCTGATCTCTGCTCAGGGCTGTAAGGTAAACAGTAATTTGTAGGGCATGGGGAAAGAGGAAGAACACGGTACAGAGACTTCTACCACCTATAAAGAATTTCAATGCACCCAATTAAGAGTTATTAGAGCTTTAATTAGACAAAACCTAATTAAATCATAGAGTCCAGAAGCTATACTGTGATGCGATGTTCATCTAACATAAACAGCTACACTCCCTAAACACTAGAAGAAGCTTTAAGATAGACAGTATGTTCTAACAATGCTCTTTGCCAGGACAGAGATACCAATACATTATTAAGAGTTTCCACAGACCTGGAGGCTCATCTTCAAACTATGTTTCCTTCCAGACAGCTGAAAATCCCACTGAGAAACACACTACCTTGACTGAACTCAATGCCCACAAGAAATAGATTCTCTGGGTGATAATGGCAAATCTCTCAGAGAAAAGGCACTGAGACACTTATGGCCCTGTCAGTGATGACTGAAGATGCTGCTGCCTTGCCCTCTGGGCCAGACATAACTGCATATTACTAACTTTAATACGTCTGTTTCCTTAAAGGTGGACAACTCCTCACTCACAGGAGAGTCAGAACCACAGCCTCGTTCCTGTGATTTCACCCATGACAACCCCTTGGAGACAAGGAATATTGCATTCTACTCCACCACCTGTGTGGAAGGTGTGTAGAGAGACAGAGAAAGGCCTCCAGGTGTACATGGTGATGGGTAATTGCTAACTCTAGAATGAGTTATAGACAAGATTCCTAAGTGGAAGAATAGAATTTACAATCAGTGCTGGGTAAAGAAGGCAAGATGAGTCTCTCTGGTAGGTGACAATCCTTCATTTCTTTGCAGGCACTGCTACTGGCATTGTAATCAACACTGGGGATCGTACCATCATTGGGAGGATTGCTTCTCTTGCATCTAGAGTGGGCAATGAGAAAACACCCATTGCTATTGAGATAGAACATTTTGTCTACCTGGTGGCAGGAGTGGCCATTTCTGTTGGTGTTCTCTTCTTCATCATCTCTGTTTCGATGCGATACAAGATTCTGGACTCCCTCATCTTTCTCATTGGCATCATTGTGGCAAATGTGCCAGAAGGGCTGCTAGCCACAGTCACGGTAAGGCTGCATTTGAATCCACTTCAGACATTGCCACCAATTCATCACTTGCTAATTCCACTGCAGTGCATTGTTAAACACTGAAAAATAGATTATCCATTAAGCAACTTGGCTAAGTTGAGTTGGAAANCCTCCAGTGTACATGGTGATGGGTAATTGCTAACTCTAGAATGAGTTATAGACAAGATTCCTAAGTGGAAGAATAGAATTTACAATCAGTGCTGGGTAAAGAAGGCAAAGATGAGTCTCTCTGGTAGGTGACAATCCTTCATTTTTTTGCAGGCACTGCTACTGGCATTGTAATCAACACTGGGGATCGTACCATCATTGGGAGGATTGCTTCTCTTGCATCTAGAGTGGGCAATGAGAAAACACCCATTGCTATTGAGATAGAACATTTTGTCTACCTGGTGGCAGGAGTGGCCATTTCTGTTGGTGTTCTCTTCTTCATCATCTCTGTTTCGATGCGATACAAGATTCTGGACTCCCTCATCTTCCTCATTGGCATCATTGTGGCAAATGTGCCAGAGGGGCTGCTAGCCACAGTCACGGTAAGGCTGCATTTGAATCCACTTCAGACATTGCCACCAATTCATCACTTGCTAATTCCACTGCAGTGCATTGTTAAACACTGAAAAATAGATTATCCATTAAGCAACTTGGCTAAGTTGAGTTGGAAATAGGGGTGAAACTAAGGAAAAGCAATTCACCAGGGAAATCTGGCATAACTAAGCTATTAATCACAAAAGCTTCAGCAGAACCATCCAGACTGAACTAAGTTTCTTAAAGTACAGCTCTCCCTCAATTGCTAACCAGTAGAATGTCGTCAGTCATTTCTCCACAACCTGTTCCTGTTTGGAAATTATACTGTACACTGTAAGTTGCAGGAAAATTCCTTTTATTAACACATATAATGCACCACTAAAATCCCTGGCTGAGAAGCAACACATCTGCTAAGCACTGCCAGCCCTACAGCACACCAACTGCAAGCACAATAATGAAGGAACTAATTTCAGGATTCATTAGGTCAGTGATTAGGAGCTCCCACCTCATTGTACTTTCTTCCATATAAAATAAGTCTCTTAAGTGATATGACACTTGTATCAGCAGGCAAGTGGGATCCTCCCAGCAGGAAATGTACTTTTGCCAATTACAGTCAAGCCTCTGACCTCAGTAAGGCTATTAAAATAAGTGTAATGCACTTCAGGCAACCAAAAGATATATTTAAAAAAATAAATGTTCTCTTCCGACACAAAACTAACAAAAAAACTCTAGCACAAGTATATAACCTCGATGCATCATTCTGTAACTGCACCTCACTAACAGTGAGCTGAATTTCATTACTTCTGCCAGGTGAGTCTGTCTCTGACAGCCAAGAGGATGGCAAAGAAGAACTGCTTGGTGAAGAACTTGGAAGCTGTGGAAACATTGGGTTCTACCTCCATCATCTGTTCTGACAAGACAGGGACCCTCACACAGAACAGGATGACTGTTGCTCATCTCTGGTTTGATAATCAGATCTACTCTGCTGACACCAGTGAAGATCAAACAAGTAAATAGATTAGTAGGGGACGTGGGAAGGGACAACTACTTGGGATCCAACATGCACAGTTTCACACTTTTTGGTTGTCAAACTGATGTCAACAGGGCTGTCCTTTTACAGCTAAGCCAGACATGTCATCCTTACTGTAGCGTGCAACAGGAGACTCCCTCCTTAGCAATGCAAGGATGGGTAAAAAAATTAGAGCTCAAACTCTAGTCTGAAAAACTTAGTCTGGAGAAAGCTATAATTGTGATTTTTAACCACAGAACTTAGTAGGGAAATAAAAAGAGAAATAGCACCCAAGCTATTTAGCTGACAGATGTAATGGTCTGTATCATGTTATTTTCCTGTAGCAGAACTTCTCAAAACAGTTTTCATCTGCAGATAATTCAATCCTGTTGTTTCAAATTTAAGCTTCTACTTCCATCATGCAATATGTTACGGGATGAAATATTTGTTTTTCTTCTCAGCTCAGCCTTTTGATCAAAGTTCTCCATCATGGACAGCATTATCAAAAATTGTAACTCTCTGCAACCGGGCTGAATTCAGACCAGGACAGGAGAACCTTCCCATAATGAAGGTACTGACTACTTCACATGAGACACAGAAACCCCAAAGTGACCACAGACCTTGCATTTCTCAGAAACAAATGTTAATTTAATCTCTTTGCTGTAGCTTACTTCTAGAATCAAACACAAAACGGATGTCCCACATTTTTACTGGAATAATTTTCCAGGACAACCTGAATATAGCAACATAGATTGACTGCTGCTCAAAGCACACACCACGTTATAAAAGCATGCAAGCTCTCTCCATAGAAGTTTAGAAGTATATGTGCTATAAAATGTTTCTTTTTATGCATACAGAGAATTGTGGTAGGTGATGCCTCTGAAACAGCTCTGCTGAAATTTGCAGAAGTCATTTTGGGTGATGTCATGAACATCAGAGAACGGAACAGGAAAGTGGCTGAAATCCCTTTCAACTCAACTAACAAATTCCAGGTCTGTTTCACTTGTGGAAATTATGGCAAACTGTTTCAAACTTAAATTGTTCCCATCATGGAGTCTAACAATTATTTGTGAGAAGGAAATCTTAATGAGTTAATTCAGTGACAAAAGAAAACTAAGCTATACTTAATGTAGTCCATCTGATGGAATGCATGATGTCCTCATAGGAAATCAGAAACACTGCTTTCATGAAAAGTAAGTAAAAATAGGAACCCCTTTCAAATCACTTAATATTAACGGCACACAGCTTTCCATCCATGAGACTGATGATCCCAATGACAAACGCTTCCTGCTGGTGATGAAAGGTGCCCCAGAGAGGATTTTGGAGAGATGTAGCACCATCATGATCAATGGCAAAGAAGAACCCCTGGACAGTGAAAAGGCAGAAGCTTTCCAAACAGCATACATGGAGCTGGGAGGCTTGGGAGAACGCGTGCTGGGTGAGTCCAACTAAAGGGACTATCAAACAATTCCAGCGTAAGACTGCATTTTAAATAATTTATTTTCTCACATCATTTCCTGTACACTACTTCAACTTAAGTTTCTTTGCAGGTTTCTGTCATTTGTACCTGCCTGAAAATGAGTTTCCAGAAACCTATTCATTTGACACAGATTCCATGAACTTCCCAACCTCCAACCTGTGTTTTGTTGGGCTCTTATCTATGATTGACCCTCCTCGTTCCACAGTGCCAGATGCTGTCTCAAAATGCCGCAGTGCTGGAATAAAGGGAGGAATTTTACAGTGAAAAAAGCAGTGATTCTACACAAAGACTAACCATAACACAGCTTTTAAGACCTTCTGCTGCACTATCACTAAGTATCTTCCTAAGAAAAACCAAAAACCTGAATGTTTTAGACAGGAACAATTCAGGAGATGGCATGAACATACAAGGTTACACATGCTAACAGTCCTTAAGCACAAAAGCCCATGATGTCAAAACAGTTCAGATTGAATCTGTGATTCTCCCAATTCCACACCCAGAGAGCCCACAAGTGAACTGACAGCTCTAGGCTGAGAGGTAACAGCTGAAGAAAGGGAAATGAGTGTTTGTAAATACTGATCTCAGATGAGATGAATTCCAAGTTCCAACCCTGATCAAACTTTTTGTGGCACCTTTTCTCCGAGAAAAACAAGAAAAGAAATGAGTCTTATCTGTAAGGACACTTCAGTCACAAGGATCCAATTTAAGATGCAATATTCAAATGAACTCCCACCTTCCACTATTCCCAATATATATTCTTATATAAAGGCTTCTTTATTGCGCATTATTTTAACCTTGCTGCCTGTGACAAGTCCCTCCTTTACAGCCCTGCTAAAATAGCATCAATTTCAAGAGCTACAAGCCAGATGTCAATACAGAGCTAATTAAGTTATAATCATAATCTGTCACTTTTACGCATATAGCACAGCTTTCCAAGTTCAGATTCTGAACTGCTTCCTGGTCTACAACAAAAGATATTGCACCTTATCTCACTCTAGACATTAACTACACATTTATCACTCATGCTGACTGGTTGTCCCTTCCCCAGGTTATCATGGTCACTGGTGACCACCCAATTACTGCCAAGGCCATTGCCAAGAGTGTAGGCATCATCTCAGCCACCAGTGAGACAGTGGAAGATATTGCCAAGCGCCTCAACATTCCTGTTGAGCAAGTCAACAAAAGGTAAGAAAAAACAAAGTATGGAGAAAACCTCTGAGGTCAATTACTGAAAGCCATACCTTCTCCCTCCACAGGGCTTTCTCAGCCTATTTCTGTATCATATTCCTTTCTGATTTCTGTTTCTGGATACATAACAGCCTCCACTTTTATACCTCATCTCTATCTCAAACATTGTGTCTAGATCAGTGGCTCTCATCTGCACTGGCCCTAGGAAACACCAGTAGATTAATACTTGGACAAACTGGACTCTGTTATCACTGGCCATTTGACAAACACACATGAAAAGCAGAATTCACAATTACATGACTTAAGGACCATCAGCCCCAATTTCTCCTTCATCCATTAAGTGTGAAAAAAAAAAACCACCATAAAAGCTCTCATACAAAAGATACATGCCTCTTTCACTGTCTAATTCACTCACTCAGATTCCTCTTTAAAATGCATTTCCTGCTGTTATGGCTGCTCAGGAGAAAGCTTCAATTACTCCCCTCTGTATCCAGGTAACTCTAATTCATCCTGGATTTCTACCGTGGCTTTCATTCAACACCTGCTGATTAACAACTAATGCTTCTGAAATTAACTTGATTTGCTGCTTTCCTTACTATCAAGCCTCATACATTCTGAGTGCACGGGTTTTTTTTTAAGCCTTTTGTTTTGAAATTCACCCAGCTTTCCCATGGCTCTTACAGACAAGCTACAGCAGCAGTAGTTAATGGGATGGAGCTGAAGGATATGAGCTTGCAGCAGCTGGATGAAATCCTGTGCAATCACTCAGAGATAGTCTTTGCTCGGACATCGCCCCAACAGAAACTGATTATAGTTGAAGGCTGCCAAAGGCAGGTGAGTAAAAGGTGTAAAAGGTTATCCACACATAGGGCTATCAGGCATACACAAGGCAGTAGCTCTCTGCAGATACAATCCCTGAAGTGAAAGAGTGGAAGCCAATCGCCAGAGCTCACTAAGCTCTGGTTATACTCTTCATTATACAAGAAGGTTACCTAACAGATTGCTGCAAAACCCTGTCTGGACAGAATCCAAGCTACTCAGATTCCTGCTGCAGACCCTGAGCTCTTAGTGACTAAATCAGTGTCCCTTCTTGAAGTTGTACATGTCTTTGCATGTAACTCTGAGAAGCTGCTCCAGTGCTGCGCTTAAAGCCTCCCGTGCAGAGACTGTACACTGTTTGGGAAGAAGCCTTCCCTCAGGAATTCATTAAATCCAGATAAAAGCAGTATGTTACCACATCCTCTCATCTTATCTCTTGTGGCCACTTACATCTATGTACTCCTCGCCCACAGGAATGTTTAAAAATGAAGTAAGGCATGAATCCCGCAAAATGTCACAGCATGATTTATGTAGGACCAAGTCTTATCTATATGACTTTCAAAGCCCATAAAACAACCCACAGAAAACAAGATTCAAAGAGAGCATGGGCAATAACATCATGTAAAGGAGAACAGAGTGCAGCCAGCATGAAAGAAATTATATACACAAGCCACTAAAAAAGATGCACCTTGTCATCAAAAGATTCTCCCTGATGTCATCTTCCAAGAGGCTGCAAATTAGCAGCCACACCACTGAGTACCCAAAACCTGCTGAGGAGACGTGGCATGCAAAATTATGTCATTTTTGTAATTACACAAGAAGTTAAGCTTTCCAATCAGCATTATGAGGGGTTTAAGCCTGAACTGCTTTTCGGGAGAGTTAAAAAAAAAAAAAAAGATAAAATCATTCATCTCTCCTTTTTGTGTGTCCACTGGCAGATGGGGGTAAAGTGCTCTGCACTGCTCAATCACCTCTACTTCTAGTAGATTTGACTCTTCAAAGGATGAAAAGAAACACCCTCCTGCCTCAACTCAAGGCAGCCAGTCCACATGCTATGTTTAGTACTTAGAGCTTATAAGCCCTTCTGTACATGGCATTATTTATAGGTAGTGACATTGTGCTAAATCCCCACAGGGACAGGACATCCAGTATTTGTAATAATCACTTTGTCAGGCTTTTTTCTCCACTGGGAACACTCTGTATTGCTGTCAGACTATGAACTTTTGCATCAGCTACAACTTCAGCTGCAGTAGATAGTTCCACTGGAGGATAACAAAGATGCTGAGTCCAATAATCAGAGTTTTCCAACCACTTAGTAACTATCACAATTCCAGCCTAGTCAGGCAATGACTAAAAGCTGCTGAGATAGGAAGAGAATAGTCTCTAACTGAACTATTACATAATTTACAATTAAGATACAAACTGACTGGAAGAAGAAAAGACAAGGATAGAACACTTATCTGTGTCTACCAAGGATGAGCCTGGGTCTGCTCACACAGGGATAGTCCATAGAGATTCTAGACAGGTATCTAGATTTTTAAGCCCCTTTATATTCCACAGAAAGAAATTACCAGATTAATTGCATTTTAAGTGCATCCAATTTATATGCCTTCTCTTTAGGAGTCTTTCTGATCATTGGTTATGTTTCATGTGTGTATGAAAAGGATTCAGAACTTCCTACCAGCATCAATATTCCAGGGATTTCAAGTTAGGCACCTGATGAGAGAAAACAGTCCTTAGTTGAAAACAGCACCATCTCTTCAAAAAACCCACATCTGGATCCTTTTTGTGTTCCAGGGAGCAGTTGTTGCCGTGACTGGAGATGGAGTCAATGACTCCCCTGCTCTTAAAAAAGCAGATATTGGAATTGCTATGGGTATTGCTGGTTCTGACGCAGCTAAAAATGCAGCTGATATGGTGCTGCTGGATGATAACTTTGCTTCTATTGTCACTGGAGTGGAGGAAGGTAAAAAACACTGCTATGCACTTTCTTAGCTGAAAGCTTCCCTCCTGCATTCCTTGCCTCTTGTTTGTTTTTTTTTTTTCTTTCTGGCTTTGGAAATGTGATTTTGCTATTTGGGTAAACTGGGAATTAATTCCAGATGCAGACATACGACAAACAGCCAATAAGCAAATCATCCCCCTCTTTCACAAATAGCACCAGTCTGCTACTGCCACCTGCTCAAGCTCCAGAAAAAAGCACTTGCCCTCTTGGTCCTAAGTGGTTCTGAGCCTCACAAAAATATTGTTTTCTGTATATTCTCACACTATTAATTGCTCAAACATCACCTTCACCATGCTCCACTTATGATAGAAACACACATTCAACTCTTTCACTGTAAAGAGTTTGTGGTTTCTTTTAAAATTCTGTTAAAAAGAAAAAAAACAAAATATATTGTGGGATAAGGCTTTTCTTCTTACTCCTTTGTTTTTCATGTTCACTTGACTTTCCAAAAGGCTCCAGGGGAAGGGAGGTTAGTGTTTTTAGGAAATAAACCTAAAATATACAAGGAAACATCAGATAAGTAAACACAAGTAGTAACTCTTTTCACTTCATTTAGTCATGAAGTAGACTTTTTTTGGGAAAACACTGTAGATGATACTTTTTACTCTTTTTTTTCTTGTCCTTCAGGTCGCCTGATTTTCGACAACCTAAAGAAAACTATTGCCTACACCCTGACTAAGAATATTGCTGAACTCTGTCCCTTTCTCATCTACATTATTGCCAGCATTCCAATGCCCATTGGCACTATCACCATCCTATTTATTGACCTGGGCACAGACATTGTAAGTTGGGGTCTATTAAGTAATTTTCTGCTGAAATAACATGATGAGCTAGAGGGGCTGGGTGCAAAGGGACATGGGGAACACCAGAAGATTAAGTTGCCTTACCCCGCAGCTGAATAAAAAGCTAATGAAAGAACAGAAGACTAGATCAAAAGCAGCCAGGTACAGAGAATGAGGAGCAGAAAAAGCAACCTGAGGAAAGAGGAGACTTCTGACAAGATATGCTGACAAGCAAAACTCAGCAGTATGCAAAATAGCTGCAGGTTTCAATCAAGAGATGACACAGACTGCTGCAGTTACTAGAGGTAATAAGTACTAGACAACTCATCAGAGCCCAGTCCAAGGGGAAAACTTTTCAATGTTTTCAGCACCCTTCTTATTGTCATCAGACCTGTGAACAGTTTCAGACTTCCCTCAAATCCTTTTCATGTGTCTCAAATGCTACAACAGACCCTTCTTTGCTCTGCTCTGTGCACACTGAAAAAGCAGGGTATGTCAACACAACTACTTGAGGACTGAAGCTTTTCTGATAAGCACCTGAGAAACAAAAAAGTGTTGCCACCAAGACTCTGACTGGTTTTTCTGTTGTAGATCCCCTCTGTTGCACTGGCCTATGAAAAAGCTGAAAGTGATATTATGAACAGGAGACCTCGTAACAAAAGGAAAGACAGGCTGGTGAATGAGCAGCTCGCTATGTACTCCTATCTACAGATTGGTAGGTTGCCCTGTTCTCTCAAACACTATCTTGTCTCAGTGAACCAACACACAGTCATGTTGATTTACTTTTAAAAAAGGGGAAACTGCTACTCAGTTCCCTCCCCTGCCTTGCTTAGCACATGTACTGATTTGCTTAATTTGATCATTATTTAAGGATGCAGCAGGTTTTTATTTACAGGTGTCAACAACCTGAAACCACCTCTAGGCTCACAGCAAGTTTCATGCCATAAGAAAAAGATCAACACTGACATCTGGCACATTCTCCAGCACTCCTAAATTTTGCTTCTTTGATTTTGCAGGTATCATGCAGGCAGTGGGAGCCTTCGTAACCTATTTTACTGTGTATGCTGAACAGGGATTCCTCCCTTCCACGCTGCTTGGTGTGAGAGTCAGCTGGGAGAACAATGCCATTAATGACTTTGAGGATTCATATGGACAGGAATGGGTAAAGAAGCACTGAAATATCCTTGGCACTGTCTTTCACACAGCAGTTTGTTACTAATTCTATGGACTCCTCAAAACTAAAGCACTGGGGAAAGTTTTAAATGCTAAAGAAGTTATTTTACATCTAATGATCCCTGGGATAGACTCTGAATGAAAGAGCAAGGAGGCAGGAAGCTCTACAAATTCCCTCTTTCCTGATGCTCTTGATTCAAAGCCTCTGGACCTTCTCTGGACTACATGTTTAGTTCTGCTTCTCAACTTCTGTGAAGTACTTAGCAGATTTTTCCTCCCCCTTCCACTCTTCACTCCCTCTCACTCATTCTGCAGAAATGGCAGGATATAGGAGCCATTAATAAACCAGTACAAATACATTCTTACACCAAGCTCGTGCTTCAGCCTCATAACTCACACAAAGTAAATAGCACAACTGGCTAAAATCCGATCATTACCTACTTGAATCTCTGCATTTTAACCTTAGAAATTGTAATCCTACTATCACAGTATGCAGTCACTTGCACAAGATATAACACGGTTGGATTTATCCTTTGCAGACTAAGTACCAGAGGACATACCTGCAGTGGACTGGCTATACTGCCTTTTTTGTCAGTATCACCATTCAGCAAGTTGCTGACTTGATCATCAGGAAAACACGGAGAAATTCCCTTTTCCAGCAGGGTCTTTTCAGGTAAGTTTTTCAGATTCTTTGCTGACATATCTGAACTCCAAGATAACTTTAGCCTCTGAGGAGTTAACAGCTGCTTGAGCTCCCTAAGGGAGCCTTGGCTGCCCTCTGCAGAACACTTGGCACCCCTAAAAACCCACAGAAGCCAGGGAATTAAAAATATTATTGAATCTGAGGACACACAAAACTTGGCATTTAGTCAGAGTATTGCTGATAGAAAAGCAAACTGTTTTCCTTTCTTTATCTGCAAAGTGCAGAGAGCCTACACCTATGCATATTTCCTTCTTACATTTGAGTCACTTGTGCACACTCAGAGTGCAGCCAGAGGACCTGCCTAATGCACACAGCCTGTCTATTGACCTAAAGCTTGCTCTCATCTGGGTAAGCCAGGAATAATACCAGGAAAAAGATAGGCTTTAAGACAGTATCACCATCACTTGCCTCATGCTTCTGTGCCTGGACTGGTCATCACCTAACTGAAGCCAGCTACTAGAGCATAACCAAAGCTCTCCAAGTGACACAAACTCCTGCAACACACTGTGGCACCAGGCATTTATTCATGGACAGAAGCAACTAACTCTTCCTCTTCGGTTTTCTCCTAGGAACAAAGTCATTTGGGTGGGTATATTTTCCCAGATAGGAATCGCTCTGATTCTTACCTATGGTCTTGGACACGTTACAGCCCTGAACTTCACACCTCTGAGGTGAGTTTTGATCCCAGAGATTCAGCTGAGTGGTTAGAGATGCTTTGGAATGACAACCTCTTCTCCCACTCCCAGGTTTCAGTATTGGCTTGTGGCTGTACCATTTGCCATCTTGATATGGGTCTATGATGAAGTCCGCAAGCTGCTCATCAGGAGGTACCCAGGAAGTAAGTAGATTTTTCTAGTTTAGTGTTTTAACATTAGGAGATCTTCTTTTTACCCTTTAACTCATACATCTACCTTAGCTGCTGCTGTCAGGCAGACTGCTTAAAAAATGGACTACTTGTTCCCAATGAATATCCTTCTAATTGGAGGAAAATAACCTATTTCTTCCCTTCTCCTCCTGCAGGCTGGTGGGACAAGAACATGTATTACTGAAACAGTCCCTACCCACTGGTCGTCTTCCTCCTTCTGGAAAGCTTCTTCCCCACCTGACAAAGCCTTTGCTGCTTTAACGTCCTGTCTGTGCAATATCAAGCAAGGGTTGGCCCCATAAAGGGGTGATGAAATTTCATGAAGACATTAAGGACTTCAGAGGCTGATAAATTACCTCCAATCGTACTGTAAAACTGACCCTTGCCTAGAAACTTTGTCCTTGTTACAAAAACAAGGTATATCTTCCCTCAAAAATGAACCTGGAGAGCACTCCGAGAAGAAAATAACAAGACAGAAGACCCATATAACCTAAAGGCATTAATTTGCACTAAAGCTGGTATCTGCTGATTTTCTTTTTTTTCAGTGGAACTGAATTCCAAGCCAGTGCATACGTAGATCTGTATTACCTTACCAAGGGTAAAAATGCTGTATAGGAATAATTTCATAATAAAACTTTTTCCAGAAAACAGTTCTGCATCTGATTTTTTGTAAAGACTAAGAGAAACTGAATGGAACAAGGGAGGACCCAACATCTGCCAGCTCAAAAAAAGAAGTGCACACCTTTTTGTGCCCCCATTAACAGACTCCAAACACTGGTTCCGTTTAGAAAATTTCATCTTGAAACTCAAGGAACAACTCATGTCAATTTGAATACTTTGAGATACCAAATTCAGTGCTACCTTTCCAAAGGCCACAATCACCTGTTGTGGTAAATAGCAAGAATGAGTAGCAATGATAAATAAGCCAACAGAAGAACTCACAAAGGGGAAAAAGACAAGTACTTTCCAGCCTACAGCCTTCCTGTTCCAGGAAGTCCCACACCCTTATTCAATGGAAGCTGCTTTGCATTTTGTGAGTCTCCTTCCTCAAAACTACTCTTCTTAATAACTGGCAAGATATTAGGCTGAATATCAGTTACACTGCATATCAGCGTTTATAATATACATAAGAACTATAAAGGAAGAAGGAAGAGTTATAAAAAATAAGCATGTAAATAATGGGTGAGTGGAAATTACAGATAAATGTGCTGTTTATCACTTGGTAATGTAACCCTGTAACTTGCCCACAAGTATGTGATGTGCCAAGCTGACTCATTTCAGCACCTTGCAACTTGTCAGTAGTCAGGACTGATTTATGTTGTCTGCTCAAAAGACAAATTATGAGGAGAAGCTCAACAACATAACCTGCTTTCCATCATCCATGGATTTGCAGTGCTTATCCAAAATGGCATGTTCAAATATCAACAGAAGGATGGGGAAATAAAAAGGGAAGGGCAAATTATTGAACAATGAAGAGGCAGTTCCTATACAGAACCACAAAGTGCAAATCAAAGCTATGCAAAGCCAAGGAAAAGTTAAGAAATCAGAAGAAAAACATTGTCTCAGTACCTAAAGACAGAAGCAACACTACTGATCTAAGTGACTTTCCAGTATTACAAGATCTCTAAAGCATTTAAGGTAAAATGGACAAATAGGCCAGAGGCATGGAAAGAATGAATCCTGCATTCACTCACTGGCACGCATGCTGTTTGGTAGAACTAGTAAGTCTGAGAATCACTGCACAGGACACAGGCAAAGGCATAACCCCATCCAGTGTAAGCATCCTCTGCTCACATCTAAACTGAAGGCATGAGGCTACAGTTATCTGAGGTGGAACTCTCCTCAAACACAGACCTCATTTAACCCAATAAACTCAGTGAACCCATCAACATCCACGCTGTTCACAAGGAAAACAACAGAGACAGTAGTGTAGGGAAGAAAGATAACTTTCCTGATAACGTCTGTAGACTTCTACATTTAATCTTTATCACAAGGTCAGTAGATTTACACATTTAGTCTTTATCACAAGGAGCCTTCAACTTTGTACAGGTCTCTAACTACTATGTGCCTATTATTATTAATATAATCATTTGATGGGCAAGAAAACATGCAGGAACCACAGCCACAGTTGAAATAACTCAAAGGCATGCAAAAGAGAAGCAGATTTTAAACTGAACGTTAAAGTAACTTCAAGGAGTCCCTTTTCTGCCTACAACCATGTTGCAAGCAGGCAAGAGTTAATTTACCAGCTCGTAAACTAAGTAATCTTCCCTTAACACAAAATCATACTCTTTCTCCAGTCTCAGCCAGACTAGACAGGTCAGATGTCCAAACTGATTACACTGAACTTCACAGCTTTCTTTTACCTCCTTTTCCTTCTTTTAACAACAGCTTCTTTGCACGGTTTTCTCTAGTTTAAACTAGCTCTCACCATCTCTCCCTTTCACCTTCCAAAACCCCAAGCACTCTTCCCCTTTCACCTGCTACATTACTAGAAAATCCCTGCATTCTAGCCAAGAGGCAAGATGAAAAGAGAGGTGGCTTAGGACAAAGTAATACCCTGTAGCAAAGGGGAAAGGGAGAATTCAAGGATGGCAAAACCTGCTGTGCAATGAAGTAAAAAGTTATGCAAGGCAGGCAAATCATCCAATTTCCCCATCATGAGGTGTGTTTCTTGGCCCTCTTATGTCACTCATAAATCTACTCTAAATAAGATTTCATACTAAACTTAGTGGTTATTTTATATTATGCTTCCAAACACAAAGATTCTGAGCAAACCAATAGTCATGAACAATTTATTTTGGTCAAGTTTCAAGATGGAAATTAACAATACCTACCATTTATCATAACATTGAAAAAGGTAAAGTTCTTCTGTGTGGTAGGTCTGAATTTAATGCTCAAACCCAAAACTGATTTTGGCAGTAGAACAGATATTTGTAATATCTAAATGCAGCATGTAGACTTTACAGCAATAACTACAAGTAGAGCACAAAAAAACCAGCCAAATTTCACTGTGGAAATGGTTTTCACTACCTTCTCCAGCAGCACCTCCTCTAGCATAGGTCATCTCTTCAGTAGACATGATGACAACTCTAGCTCACGTTCACCTCCACTAGAGGAAGAAATAAATGCAGAAATTAGCCTAGAGCATCTAGATTTATAGAGACAAAAACCCTCAGACATTAAGCTAGCCATGCTAGTTTCTTCTCATAATAGAGATTTCCACAGAGGAAAATCACATTCTCTTAAGTAATGGCTTATACTACATCTGCTTTAATCAGGTCATGAACTTTTCCCAAAAAACCATTATTTTGCAACGGCTGAAAAACTAGTCCAGGTTCACCAGTGTGAAAGAGTCCCTGGGAGCAGATATTTTCTGGCAGCCCTACATACCCTATAATCACTTAAACCATCTAATTCCAGGTAACAAGACCAGAGAGCACAAAGTAGTTTGCATTCATAATGCCACGCAATTTCTTGCTCAGATTGTAACAGAGTTGCCTTCAACTCCACATTCTGAAGTTCATTTTTAGTCTCTAAATAGGAGTTTTAACTTGAAGGTGCAAAACTTGAGGCCATAAAGACAAACCACCCCAGTCCAGAAGTGCAAAGTTATTCATCCCCAGCACTTGTCAGGCTGATTCTCCAGGTTAAATATAATTATAAACAACAATACTCTTTCCTACCCTTTTCCTACTTGCAAGATGCCACCTTCAAAGCTCATTTGGCAACATTCAAATGCTCCCATTACTAAGGATATTGTTCAGGAAACAAAGCTCAACTGAAATAATTTTTAACTGGCTTAATGATGCTAAATCCTTGCACTGTTCTACCAAGAATTTCAAGCAGAAAATCCAGCACCCCAGTCAGAAAGTGCATTTAGCAACAAACATGAATTTCCTAGAAAACACATATAGCAGAAAAAAACCACAAGTCTAGAACTGTCTTATTTAACCATATACTCATAAACATCACTACTTCTCAAAAAAAGTAACACTTGATTTAGAAAATGGATTGGAAAAGGGAGTGAAACTAGCTGAAAGGATTAGAAGATTGAATTGTGTACTTTTTTTTTTGTAAAAGCTCTCTGAAAAAAATCTAACAGAACAAAAAGCACTGCTCTTTTCCTTGAAAAGCACAATGATAACAAGACCTGTGAAAGTGAGTTTGAAAAGGTAAAAAATAAAGGTTTAACAATATCAAGGTACCTCATGCTGAGCTTCTCGGGGTGAGGTGGTGGACCCTGGCAAAGCCACAGCTTTTCCAAGGAAAATATCCCATCCCAGGTGGCTGGTGGCTGCCCATGGTCATGTGTAAAGAGAACTAGTCTTCCATTTTCCTGTGAATTTATGTGTAGGCAGAGAAATATGGGCAGGAAGCTGAGAGGAATCACAGGCCCCCCCCTTCATCTCAGCGAGGCGGCCCTGAGGTGATGCGCGGCCTCTGCTTCCCGCCAAAACCCCTCAATGTTCACCTCAGGAATTGCCACAAACATGCCCCAAAAAGAATTTTGGCAGCAATTTGGATAAAAACTCCTCACCTGTGCTGAGTTATGGCACAAAGATGTCTGCTCAAGGGCAGGGTGGGATCCTGGACAATAGTTGTACTCAATGGATGCCAATAAGGAACCACCATGGCCTGCACTGCCTGACTGCGGCCATCCCACCACAGCACCTTTACCTGGGATGTCTTCAAAAGAACTACACTTTGGAACAGACATTTCAGTGTTTATGCTCCTGAATTGTCCAGGTGAGCTGAAGGAAGACAGGCTTCTTCATCCAGGGTGAACAGAACTTCCCACAAGGAGGGAACAGGACATGGAGGTCTGTGAGGTGAGGTGAGGGCAGCGGGATGTGCACATTGCAGATGGCCAACAAGCAAAAGTAGCCCCCAGTTGTGCACTAGATGTTGCAAATCTTCAGGAAATTAGATATTCCTAAGAAAAATATAATCATACAATGGTTTGGGTTGGAAGGGACCTTAAAGACCATCTAGTTCCAACCACCTGCCATGGGCAGGGACACCTCCCATTGGACCAGGTTGCTCAGTTCCTCATCCAGCCTGGCCTTAAACAGCTCCAGGGATTGAGGGGGCATCCACAACCTCTCTGGGCAACCTCTTCCAGGGTTTCATCACACTCACTGTAAAGAATTTCTGTCTTCTATCTATCCTCAATCTCCCCTCTTACCATTATTCCTAGTCCTGCCATCCTGGACCCTATTAAAATGTCTTCTTCTCCCAGACTTTCTGTAGCCCCCTCCAGGTACTGAGAAGCTCCTCTGAGGTCAGCCTTCTCTTCTCCAGGCTGAACAACGACAACTCCCTTCAGCCTGTCCACAATTTCCAGTTAACCAAGTTCACTTCACAGGGTATGCACCAGGGCATGTCAACTGGGGTACAGCACCACCCAACAAGGGATGAATAACCTTCCAAGTCACTGGAAGGGGAAGTAGCTGCTTGGCTGCACAGCCTCCTGTCCAGATCACAGCTGGATCCAGCTTGCTTCTTGGTGAGATTAATCTTTTTCACAAGGTGAGTCTCTCCTTGATCTGCACAACCTGGCCTGAAATTTCTTCCCAGTCCACAAGGACAATGTGGTGAGAAGCAAAGAACCTCACAAAGTAATAAAACCTAAGGGGAATAATTCTGCTGTGCAAATACTTCCTTTCTCAGCTTAGCTACAAGTTTTGGAACTGTAATTTGCTAAGAGAGGGTGGAGAAGCCATGTTAAGCAAAGGATTTATAACACTAGAAAGTTTTCCTCATTCCTTGTTGCTGCTGACCTACAAAACAGGTAAATACAGAGCAAGAAAACTCCTTAGGATGGTAAATCATTGATGGGGGACACTAGCTGATGGACTTGCTACATATCAAATAATTTTAGATTTTAAGATGTAGAAGTTAATTTTCCAGGAGACAGTTCAAGGACTGTTTACCTAGCATACAACAATTCTTTCACACTAGAAAAGATTAACTCTGTCTTCCCAGATAAAAGCAAAATAAACCCACAGGTCCTGACCTCACCTGTAGCAAAAGAGAGTGAAATTTCACACAAGTAGAATAAATCCAATCTCACAACAGCACAGAAGTGTACACTTTCACAGTACCAATTTCTTACTTCTGGAGCAGTATCATAATGAATACTCACTTTTTTTCTGATTCAAGACCATCTCATAATTACCTGCTTTTCATCCTAGTGGTCGGTCAGTTACATTGTTCCATCGGCTTTATGTCAAGGCAAAACAAGGCTGTACAACTTAAGAACTTAAAACCACACGCAAACATCAAACAATGAATTCAACCATACCTTCCTTCTCAGCCACAGCAATATTTGATGCTCTTCAAGAGAAGCTGAACTTTACACAGGAACTGAAGGTTGAAAACAGCCTTTTCAATTTCTGTTGGGAGAGGCATAAGTCAAAGTAAGCAAAGAAAAGCAACAGCCCTGTGACCCCTCTCTAAATTATAAATAAAATGAGCCTGCACTTGATCTCTGATCAGCAGACTCAGGGGACTGAATCAGGGGACTTCACAGCTACTCCAGACTGCACTGGACTTCCAGAAGATTCTACAGACCATTAGAAAAAGAGCTATCAACAGTAAATATTTTAAAAGTAGAACAAAAACAATGTTTGCACCACTCCTATTTATTCTTTCCAAGGCTCTATTACCAGAGCAAGGAAACAAATGCTGTGAGAAACTCTATTCTTGTCATCGATATTCTTTGGTATTATGGGGAAGAAAAATGACTCAAAACATTCTGAAACTTGAAAATGTTTACTTATAACTGAAGTGCATTTGTTAAGTAAAACCACAATGGAGGGAAAAAAAAAGGTGGAGCAAAATCCCATACACACATCTCTGTTTCGAATACAAGAAACTGTTTCACCTGAAAAACTTTAACAATGGAAAACATATCTAATTTTATTTACCACATCTTTCCACCCCACCTTTTACAAATATAGTCTGGAACCACAAGACAGAGACAGTGTGATGACCTGTCTGAGTACCTTGAACAGAGACAGCAATCACTGAAGATGCTTACTTCCATATAATACTTATAAACATACCTACTGATAACCTAAAAAAGAAAGCAATGAGGAAAACAGTGGCAGCTTTTTAGTAGTAGAACAGGCAATCACAGGTGGTTGGCACCTTGTAGACCCTTCAAAGTGTCAGAAAGCACCTAAGCTCCCCCACCAAGGTGAAATTGTAAAGAAACTAAAAAAAAAACCCTTTTATGTTTGGAAGCAAGGTCAGAAAATATGGAGCCACCACAATGAGAAGATGAGGACAAAGGACTTTAAAGTTGCTCTGGATCTACCACAGACACCAGTGAATGGAAGTACAACTTAGAGCTTCTCTCTTGGCTGAGTACTGATGTTTCACCCCTCTTAATATCCACAATGGTTATGCAAAGGCTGAAGGAATCAACACAGATCTGTGTCTAGGAACCAGGAAGGAGTCTATTCACAGAAGCCTCATCACATCTAAGCCATTTGGTAAATGATAAGAGGCTTTACTGTTGGGAACAGTAGGCTGTGGAGGTTGTCAAGGTACTGCGCTGGCTCACAGTCCAGAGGCTCCTGAAAGAAATGGCTGTTTTGCTTTGCACAAGAAGAAAAACTCAGCAATGCAGCTCCTTGTTATTTCCAGCAGCAGAACTTCACCCCTTTGTGGCCCAAGAATCCAGCAGCTCAGAAGCGGACTGAGTTCAGAGGTTTGCTGTCTGTGACAGAAAATTAAAACATAAGCAGAGTGCAAGCTCAACAGACATCAACAGGGTGGTTTGCCACCACTAAGGCAGCCCAGTCTAATGGGAAAAGATGCAATGCTCTGCAGAAAGGTGAGAGATGGCCCAACCACAGACAACTGCAACTCACCTGTCCTTCCACTACTTCTGTTTTACTTTCACTGGCCAGGCTCCCAGTGATGGCTCAACAACCACCACATTCTGTTCTTGAACCTTCTGCTCCATCTTTTGTTCCACAGCTATGTTCTTGCACCCAGTGCTCCCAAGCAAAATTTCCAGAGCTTTCAACAAGTCTGTCACTTCTTGCCACAGTGCACCTAATAAACCAAACAAGCCATTTAAGTGGACTTCCACAGAACTCCATGAATTATTCTATCTCTCTTGCTCTGCTCCCAGATTCTCTCACCTGCTTGGAAGTCAGTGCTACAGCATTCATCACATTGCTCAAGGCTCACTGCTGCCCAGCTGCTCTCTGCAGGTTTAAGCCCATCCATCTTTTTCCTGGCAATGATTTTCAGGCTTTCAGAGTCCAGTGCTTGCACCATGTCCTGTTAGCAGAAAGCAGCAGTATAACACTCCACAAGCCTCATGATCCACCCACACTCTACCCTTCACAGCCTGTTTTATGCCAGAAGAAAGGAGCAAGATCTAGATCCCTCAGAAAACTGTCACTTTTGAGCAACCATTTCTCTTGCAAATTTCCCTGTTACAAGACTTCCCTTGATTGTTTCTTCACACTGACCATTAGACCTTGGATCTGCTGTCTGATCCCATCATAGAACACCAAAGCTTCCTTCCTGTGCTTTGCCAGCTGAGATGCCAAGTGTAAATTCTGATCTTCCAGTTTATCATACAGGGTTCGAACACTGAAATCCTCCAGAACCCTCAGTGGAGAGTGCTCTTCTGAAACACAAGGTAAGATCCACATTAAACCACTGGCCATAAGTATTCTCATTTATTTCCTAGCAGGGGCACTGCCTGTCAACAGAGTACTGTGTCCCTTTGGTGTATTGTGTAGCAGGAAAACGGATGAGGTAAGAGACAGAGGGATGTAAGTCAGCAGGAGGATGGCAGAGTGTTACTATCATCTCTTTAACTTGTCCAGTAAACTGGCAGGGTGCTACCTCTCTGTAAACAGTTATCACTAGATGGTGCCATCTGCTGGGCTCTAGACTTACTGTACCCTGTGAGCATCCTGAAATTCCCAAGATGAGGTCACCCCCAGAAGGCTCATGAGTCATGTGCCTTCAGAGAACAAAATGACCAACAGGAGAACCTAAGGAATTATTTCTAAACACATATTTACTTCACTAGTCATATGAACCTGCTGTTGTTTTAAAGGACTTATCAGAGCTGGACACTTACCCTCCCCTAAGGAAGAAAATATTAACCCACCAACAGGTTACATGCCACAGCTGAGGAGAGCTTAAGTGAGTGTAGTGCTTGTCTAAATGTGTGCCAACATGTGAGGGCAGAGCAGCCAAAATGCCTGTGTGACCTCATGTATGTGCATAGATTTCTCACTGAGTAGCTATCAAAATACCATACCAGGGAGCTTTAAGTAGGAAGAAACCAAAGGGTTGGTGCAATACTTCACCTGCATCAGGCACAGCTCCTTTCTCTCCCAAACCAGCATCTTCTCCAGAACCATTTGGACCAATCATCTGATAGAACTGAAGGCTAGAGGGAATGACAGAAGAGGGTGAAGAGTATCTCACTCTTGTCACCAAAATAAGACATCGCAGTATCACCAGCAGGATAGATTTCTTGTTTAGATTTTCAAGTCAAAACATATAGGGGAAGCCCAGGCCAGGTAATTCAGCAGCTCAGATCACAACAAAACTGCTATACACTACACTGGAAGAGAGGTGCTAGATAACTCCTAGGTAATACCAAGAAAACTCCTTGCACAGATAGAAATTCAGTGTACTTCAAAGTTGGGAAGAAGTCCATCACCAAGGACTAAGCCAGTAACTGCAACAGGATGACCTCTTGTACTACCAAAGCCTGAGCTCCTCTGCTCCAAGCAAAGGTGTTTTACCTGTCCTTAAGGAGGATGTACTCTGGTGGGACATGTGGCTCACCCAGGCTCCTCCAACGTGGCTTCCAGCTCTTCAGGGGGCTAACAATGGGCACAGCAGGCTGGAGCACTATAGCCAGGGTTATCAGCACCATGACTAGGAAGCCCAGAACAAAGAGAACCGCTGGGGAAGCCAAGAGGGATGGCAAGAAGTGAGACACACAGGAAGCAGAGAGCATCCAAAGCATGGTCCCTCCCACATACATGCAACATTTTATAACTCTCATATTCATTAGGTGAGCTTTGGCTTCTCCCCTTGCTGATGTGGTGCATGTAAAGCAAGAAGACAAAATGTTTTCATCACTGGTAGCTGAAGGTGACACAACCAAGCATGTTTGCAAACCACTCTTCCATTTCTATTGCTTTACTGTTCTCTCACTGATGGACAGGGACCAGTATGTGCAGAGCAGTGACACAGAGGTATGGCCTTGAGGCAAGACCTTAACTGCCCTCGTGTTTAGCCTTCAGTGAACTTTCCAATTATGCATTTCATTTCAGTTTAGTTGATCACAGAAACACAGGGGCAATTTCTGCTTTCCAGCCAAAGAAAACTACTTGAATTCCTCAAGCAGGGTGTGGGAAGAAACAGAACTGTTCCCACCCTCTCTCCCCCTTCAAGATCCTACACAGCCAGGTTCTTGTCTAGACAGCAGCAAACTATGGGGAGTTCCACAGGCAAGAGGGATCAAAGCTGACAAAGGCAGTGTTTACATGGTATTCTAAAAAAAGAAATAAAAATCATTGTTTAAACACCCCAAAAGAAGTATGAGAAAGGTCATGGCTAAGTGTCAAGGATCAAGATAAGTGTCAATTTCTTTGGCACCACCTGTGATGGCTGCCCAGTTAGGAGCCAAGTTCAGACGCTGTTGCTTCAAAATCCCATGTCTGGCCAGCTGGAACAGAGAAGAGGGCTGGAAGGACACATCTCTGGGGTCACAGCTCACATTTGCTTCATTCACAGTGACAATCAGAAAGTGTTCCTGAACGGTCCTATCCCTGAAAACATATGTCCCAGACTCCAAGAAAACATGAGCAAACCTAAAAGGGACAAAAAACGCACAGGTTGATGGTTAAATACATGGACTTGAACACCCAAGTATTAACTGTTTCAACTTTGCCATGGACCTACTTATTTTGTGTAAGACTTGCCCATTAGACATGCAAAACTCATCACATCAATTATTACCAGGAGATGCTGAGGCGAGTCTCCTGGATGAGGTGGTCTAGCCTTCGGAAGGGTCCAAAGTCCCAGCCTGGGTTGCTGTTATAAAGGTGCTGCTTTTGATACACAGGGTAGTGGCTGGAAGCACGATCTGGGAACAGTTCAGCAGAGTCAGCAATTGCAACCCACTTCAGATAGGACATGGTGTGGCAAAAAAGCTACGTGACTGCGTATCACAGTGTCAACTCTTTTGACTGAAGTATTCATTACTACCCAACAAAGACTTGTGCTTTATAACAGAAGGAAAATTTTATCTCTGTCCTCTAGAAATCCGGTCACAAAGTAAAACAAAAAAAAAAAAAAGAAAAAAACAACCAGTAGTTAAGTCACTGGCAGGACTCAGACTAACTTTTGGGAATCCCCTGAGGGCAAAACAGAGAGGGAAGTGAAGCAATGTGCTAATACATGCAGTACAACCCAACATGGAAGCATTGCTGGAAACAGGTCTGGACACATGTATCTGCTGGGAGCACCACTTACTGTGGGAATTGATGCTGAGCTGGAAAAGGATTGTATCTCCTGCTTCCAAACACACCACTGGGTTAGGAACAAGGGGCAAGGCAAGAGTATCTTTGGAGGAAGTCCTTCGGATTCTATGACCTTTCTGTAGCAACTGATCTGATGAATAATCTCCTGCCACCATAAACAGAAGAGAATTAATTCCACAGAAAGGGGTGGTGTATGACAGCATAAAGCCCTTGACAATAATGAACAGTTTATCTGTGGAAAATTACAGATTACAAGGTCAAATTCTGCTCTCAATCATGCTGCCATTGATGTCAAGCAACTGTTCCTGTAAAGCCAGAACAATCTCACTATCTTTGCCTTGTTTCCAGAGAGCTCACCAGGCTAACTCCCATATAGAATGGGATCTCTCCCCAGTTTCTAAATACAAATTCAAGCCTTACCTGTGAGAAAAGCATCTAGAACATCTAGGCTGGAGACAATGAAACCCAGCACCCCACTGGGACAGAAGAGAACCAAATGCACTCGCTGGCTTTTCTTCACGTGTTCATCTGGGCCCAGAACATTTGTCACTTCCTATGAAAAACAGAGAAAACTGATACAACCAACCCTTGACTCAAATCCTAGTCTGTCATCAACCTCCAGCTGTACAACACTGCTCTACTAAGATGTGCAACTACTACAACCATCATTACTCTGGGTAATGAGACAATACTGTCACTCCTTCTCCCCACACATAGCTTCAAACCCTTCTGAAGCCTCAGCTCTCAGGATTATCTTTACTTAACTGGTAAGAGCATGGGCTCTCCCCAGACTTGCACACCAGGAACCTTCTCCCACTCAGTCCTTACCCTCACTTCTCCATCACTCATCCTCAGAAGCAGCTCTCTATTAATGCCAAATCCCAAGGAGATCCGTGGGGCTCTCAGCAAACAGAGTTGGTCACAGAGCTCCTCAGCAGAGACATACTGCTTGCAGTGACATCTATAAAGCAGACAGAAGGTCATGACCATTTTAAAATCCAGAGCAGCTACAACACACTGATTGTTAGGCTAGCTCTGCTATCTTACAAATCACAATGAGGAGCCTACCAATGGCAAGTGGGACAGAGGAAACCCACAGCCCACCTCATCCAGTGCTGGTTTAAATTTAGGAGTAATAAGTTTGACCTGAAGCACATGGAGGTGGTCTGCCTCAGAAAACCTCAGCTCTGTCCACCCTCACATTGTCATTTAGTGTTTTTCCTGGTATTTCCAGCCTAACATACAAAATCAGCACACAAGGTTGCAAGCACAGGCATACTCTCCAGGTACAGGAATAAGGTTAATGAATGAAGACTGAAGACCAGTGTCTTCACAGAAAAAACTCCAGCAATGGAAAGTTTGACAAAAACACCTCCCACAGCTCTACAGGAGAATGACCTCATGGATCAGTAACTCAGCCAGCTCAAACCAATTGTGAAATACTTCTTAATGAGAGGTTGGGCTGAGACTTACATGCCCAGCTCTGCGTTAATCTCTCCACCTGCAGGCCCACAAGTAGGAGAGCAGTCGTACTGCTCAGGAAAAACACACTGGCGTGTAGATGCCAGACGGACCTTTCCAGAAGCACAGAGCTCATCCACCTGGAAAAACAATGCTCACTCAGTGTGTGAAACCAAACAAGCTGTAGTATTTAGGAGATGCAGCACCCCTCAAGCTCCCTTCCTCCACCACTTCACCTGAGGTTGGCAGTCCTGATCACTGTTGCTATCAGGGTCCTTCTTGCCTCTCTCATCATAGTAAATGTAGCCTGCCCGGCAGATACAGGAGGCATCCGACTGCTGGAAAGCCCGATTCAGCCCATGGCAAGTACATCTGGTGGCACCTTACAGAAGGTGTAGGATTTAGAGCAGTAATCAATGCAAGGAATAAATAGCACTTCACTCACAAACAGCAACTCACCAGGCTGGGAGGAAGAAGAACTGCCACAGGGGAAACAGGCAGCCTGAGCAGGAAGGTGATTGAAGGTGCCAGCAGGACAAGCCTGGCAATCCTCTATTTGCTTTGCAAAGGTGCTGCTCCCATGGGTCCCTGGGGGACAGGGCAGAGGGGCAGATGCCAAGGGTGGGCAGTAATGGCCACGGGGACAAGGCTTCTTGTGGTAGCTCTCACTGCCTAGAGAAAGTGGCAACTTCTCTCAGATACAGGCACTGCTTAAACAATCCATGCAAGGGTTAGCTAGAGACCACCAACTTACTCCATTTATACACAAACATCTACATAGATGGGCATATAAGCACATAAATATCAATGCACACATCTCTACGTATGACAGGTTTCTACATGTAGGGGATAAAAAAAACCACTCACTGCTAACTATTTAAGTTGCTATTTTTTACCCCACTTGCCCATGACAGCTCTACTTACCTTGTGGGCAGATGAAGCCTGCTGGGCAGGGCTGGCAGGGTGCTGTGATGAGAGACACACTGCGGTAGGTTCCTGCACTGCAGATCCTGCAGAACTTGTCAAATGAATCCCTTGGACCAGGCAAGTTGAGGGCCATATAGCCTCCTTCACACAGCAGTGGATGGGCACTGCCTGGGGGACAGTAGTAGGGAAACACACACCTGGAAGGCAAAACAAGGTAGAAATAGGTAAGTCTCTTAAAAGGTGTGTTTCTGGATTCAATGACCAGTGCAAAGTGAAGGCAAAATTAAAAATTCATCCCATCTGGTTCCAGGCTTAAGCTAACTAGTAAAAATCATAAACCACCTTCCTAGGAGTCAGTAAATCCCTAACTGCAATTACAGATATCTCTGCTTTTGCACAAAGAATCAAGATGATGGTTGAAGCCTTAACTCAGATTTCATCACATTTAGCCACATTTCAAAATAATCAAGAGTTCTTAGAAACTTAATATTGACTGCACCAAACACAGCAAGTACTCACAGCTGCTCAGGGCTATTGTATGTTGATGATCCTTCAGGACAGTAATAACCAGCAGGGCACACAGCAGGCATAGCAGTGTGAGCAGCACAGTACAGGCCAGGCCTGCAAGGCTTTGGATACACTGAACCTGG
>VZTY01015778.1:129832-152818 GCA_013400935.1 Turnix velox
AGTTTTTCATACTTCTGAAATGATGCAGATCCTCATTTACCTACAGGACATGGAACTCCACACTCCTGACCCCAGTGGCACTCAGCCAGGAATCTCCAGGAAAAGCTGTGTCCCTGAGAGCTCCCAACAAGGCAGAAATACCCAGCAGCACACTTTCCACATGACACTGACAGCCTGAAACTACACAACAAAAAGAAAGCTAAATTACTCAAAAGAAAACAAGAAGCTCAGATGCAACCTGTCAAGGCCATTTTATCTAACAACTGGACAGACCTAACAAGATTGATTTTCCCAGAGTACACACAGATTGCAGTACAGAAAAAGACAATTAAGGGAAAGGTGATGTGAGAACAGATGAAAAAATCAGCCTTGTAAAGCAATGGAGACATCAGAAACAGCAGCCTAAGGTAATAAACATAATAATTCTGTGGTAAAGCATCACAAGGCAGGATTGAATCCTTTATACTTACATTCCTGCAGGGCATGTTTCACATTGGCTTTTACCAGTCTGGTCCTGATATTTCCCAGAGGGACATGGTAGCGGCTGTGGGCTGCCAGAAGAATTTTTGGGGCAGAAGAATCTGGTCCAGAGAGATTATAAGAAACAAAAGATAAAAAAAGGCATAATCTAGCAATATTCTATGCACAAGTACCTGAATAACAACTTAATGGTGAGACTGGCTAGTCTAATGTGGCTGCTGCACTGTGCTGTATTGATCACAGAAGGAACCTACTTATACATATTACTCCAATCTTGGTTTTTTTTCCTCCTGTGCCAAACTGATGGCATAATTGCAAAAGCCACAGCGACATAATTTTCTTAACTTGAGTCATAACACATACAGGCTGTGATTCATCAACTCGTACAAGTTAAACAAGGTCAAACCCAGTCAGTATCAACAAGCGAATCCCCCAAGGAAAAACCAGACTCAGCATCAGGTGACACACATGATACTTCAACAAGCTTCTGCCAGTCTGTTGCCAAGGGAACCACCAGATGCAGAAATAGTCTACAGTGCCAGTGGTTTTCTTGGTTCAAGAGTAACACAGCATTATTGAATATTGAACAGTTACATTAGAATCTTAGCAAACTACACATACAATGCTAAGTTGCTCTTACCCTTTGGGACAGGGCAGGCAGCTGGCTTGCCCTTGTGAAGGCTTATAGGACCCTGCTGGACAAGCAATTGGAAGAGCTGTGCCCTTGGGACAGAAATACCCTGGAAAAGAAACAACTGATCACAATCAGCCGCCTTTGGGGAATCAAAGACAAACCAGACATCAAAGTAGGAACTTAACTCACCCTGGGGACACGGCTGTGGCTTCTCACCAGAGATACAGTATTCCCCCACTGGGCAAGCATAGCACTGCTCTGCATGAGTGTGTGGCATGTAGGAGCCAGGGGGACATGGCACTGGACTCCCAGATCCAAGAGGACAAAAGTGACCAACTGGACATGCAGCTCCTGAGAGGCCATCAGCAGGTGTTGGGGTCTGGGCCCTAGTAATGCAATAGTACCTGCAGCCATGAATACATGAGTAAATACTGTTATTTCAAGAGGCAAAAGATGACCACTTACAGAACATCATCTTAAAATGGACTATATGATGTGCTTGTTCTACTTACCCTGGGTTGCAGTGTCCAGAGGGGGCTGTTAGCCCAGAGCCATTGCAATAGTATCCCACAGGACAAGGCTGGCACTCCTGCAAACTCCTACTGCCTTCACTGCCAGACCAAGTGCCAGGAGGGCACTGCAGTGGAAGTGCTGCACCTGGCAAAACCAATAGCACCAGAGTGAGGAAATGCCACCTCATCCTTTCTAAGAATTACAAAAATTCATGATTCAGCAAAGCATCCAACCTTCAGGACAATAATGGCCAGGAGGACAAGGAAGTCCTGATTCTCCATCTTGGGGTTTTCTTACTCGGGCACCACTTTTGCACCAGAATCCCTCAGCACAATCTCCTAGAAAGCAGAAAATGTGTACAAAATAGAAAGATATACTCAATGACTAAGTACTTAAAAGTAAATTTCAGAACAGACTGAAACAGTCACTGCCAGTTTAAAAAATAGTGATCAAGCAGAGGAGTTTCCAAACTGATCCTAGAGAGGGCAGCCCTTCACTTTCTAAGACTGAGCGCTGCCTCCTTTTCTAGGAAAGGACAAGTACTGATATGGAAGTACTTAGGAACTGAAATGAGGCAGCAAATATGCTCAGAACAGCAATATACCTGTTGGGGCAGAAAGTCCTGAGAATTCACAGTATTTTCCTGGTGGGCATCTCTGACATTCCTTGATAGTTTTCAATTTTTGCCTCGGTCCAAAGGTTCCTGCAGGGCAACTGTACTGAGTGCTTCTGCTTGTCCCTGGTGGGCAGTAAAAGCCTTGGGGGCATGGATAAAGTGTGAAATCAATAGCTGGCTCTTGTTGGCTGTCACAATAGTAGCCTGAAACAGAGAGAAAAAAGCTACATTAGACACTGAGAAAAACTAGTCACTGAGGTGCTGCTAATAAGAAGACCGCTAACACATTCTCCACACCAAGCACACCACTAGTCACTGAGAAAACTAAACCCACTGCTTGCCATAAATATCTATCAATCTCATTTGTGCTGGAACAAAGATGCATCAAAGCAATTTACCTTCCCAGCACTCTCCAGATGGGGCACTAAGGCCAGACACTTCACAGTAGAAGCCAGAAGGGCAAGGCTGGCACTCAGAAAGCATTCTCCTCCCTGGAAGGCTGGAAAAGGTACCAGCTGGGCAGAGCCTGGGTACTGCTGATGCTGCAGCTGTGAGAACAGAAGTCAGACAGTGAGAAATAAACAATGAAACAACTGCATGCTGGGGTAGAATGAACACAGAACACCAAGCTCCATATTTCAGATATTATGTGACATGAAATTTTTAGTCCTGATTGTTGCTGAATACTTACTGCAGTAAGTCCCCACAGGACAGATATTCCCAGTAGCACCATCTGTTGGTTTAGGGAGAACTGCTCCACCTTTACAGTAAAACCCAGCAGCACATTCCCCACTAGGGACAGACAGACCTAGAAGACAGAGAAGATAACTCAGCTTTATGGTCCTCCAACCACCTCCTATACAGTGAACAACTTGTCTTAAGTCTTCTCAAAACAGAATTTCCTTTCTCCAAGGATACCAACCTGAGGCATTGCAGTAAAACCCTGGAGGGCAAGGAACAGGCTCTGGGCTTCCTTTGGGACAATAAAAACCAGCAATGCACTTCCCTCCAGTGGCAGTGGCTGGACAGAGGCAGTTTGCATTGGTGTAATTATCCAGATCAAAAGGCCGTGAGGTCCAAGCAGCTGAGATACAAAACCAACCTGTGAAGAGAAAACATGACTGAGAAGTTCTATAAATGCCAGAACCCCATAAATGACCAGGAATGGGTCAGTATAACCAAACATGTTGCCCTCAAGTGCTGTGCACACAACAGTAAGATTCAGACTCACCTGCATCACACTGGCCTGAGGCAGCTGTCAAGTTCTCTTTCCCACAGAAGTGCCCAGGTGGACAGGGCAAGCAGCTATCCAGGCTCTGTGTCATGGGATCAGGGTTATAGTAACCCCGGGGACAGGGAAACTCAGTGGCAAACCTTGTCCCTAAGAAACAAATAGAGCAAGAATCTTTCATGCATTCAATTAGTGGCTTACTATTAGTTCTGCTACATCTTTGTCAGTTGGTCAATGGATTCCGTTGTCCTGTGGCCCCATCTCACCTTTGGGGCAGTAAAATCCAGCTGGGCAAGGATTCACACTGTAGCTGGTGCTATTTTCTGGGCAGTAGTAGCCTGCAGCACAAGGGAAACATGCAGCTTGTCTGGTGAGGTTGTTGTAAGTCCCTGCAAGGCAGGGTAAGGGAAAACTTGCTCCTTCTGGGCAGAAGTGGCTCATGGGACATGGGCCTCCTTTCTCACCCACACCTAGGACACAAAGTAGAAATTACTATTTCTGCCACACAAAAAAATAACAGACTGATGGACCATCTGCTGCTTTATCTTTGATACACATGCATTGGTATGAACACCACAAATATGGGTGGTTTGGGTGATTGAGAGAAGGTAGAAGCAGGAATATTTAAGTAAAAGGCAACACTTTTTAAAGCTAACTGTTGCCAAACCCCCGAATTATTGGACATGGACAGATGAAGACAAAGGCTGACATTTTCCCAGTGCAGCTCACCAGAAGGTGATGGTGAGGAAGCTCCAGAAAGGCAGAAGTACCCAGCCAAGCAGGGTCCTGAGGGGGCTGTGAGGCCAACAGAGTTGCAGTAATAGCCAGATGGACACTCTGTGCAGCTGGATTCCTGTGAGTTGTAGAGCCTGGTGAGGGAAGAAGCAGTTTTTTTGTGGCCAAGTGTGCAAGGTCAGGAGGTACAACACTGATGCCTGTACCTCTGACCAAGCCAAAACAATGATGGAGCTTCTATTATCAACACAAAGATGCACCTAACAGAGTATGCTTTGGGGGAAACAAAAAAAGAAAAAATTCTGAACATCAGAAGAATCAAGAAGCTTACCTGTCTGAATATGTGCCCATGGGGCATTGCTGTGGGATACTCGAGCCAGCAGGGCAGAAGTGTCCAGGTGGGCAAGGGCCACCAGTGCTCACATTTATGGCTCCATTAGGGTTTGGGACACTTGCTCCTACATGAGAAAGGTAGACCTAAGATGTCCTGAATGATTTAAGTTGCTATAAAACTTTATGTCCATCTAGAAAGCTCAGAAATCCAGGCAATGAAAGCCAAGCAGATAATGTACAAAACCTAATTCCTAGAAGGCCACAGCTTCCTACTTTTTCCCACTGTAGAAACTCAATTCAGTACCTCCTGTGCAGAAGAATCCTGGCCAGCAGGGACCACTTGGAGAGGACAATCCCCACTCTCCACAGAACATTCCTGGAAGATGACAGAGGGTAAAAGAACATCAGTAAACCAGGAATGAAAACAAGAGGAGAGATGCTCTGCTGCATGCACTGACTGGAAGGGGAAAACTGACACTGCTTGTCCTTCAGAATCAGCTTAACTGGGTCAAAGCTACATTTCAATTCAGGTATGTAGAGAGATGAGCCCTTCAGACAGTACCCCAAGCAGAGCATCAGAAGACCTTCCTCACCTGCAGGGCACTGCTGACACCTCTCAGCCTGGCTGAGTCCATAGGAGGGGTTATAAGTCCCAGGAGGACAAGGGTAAAAACTGATCCCAGTTTTCTCAGGGCAGTAAAAGCCAGGAGGGCAGCGACGTCTTAGTCCTTTTGAACAGTGAAAACCAGCAGGACAAGGAGAGCATTTGTCTTGACCTGTGATGAAAACACAGAAAAAGGAAACATCTAACAGAGGAAGAAAAGTAAAACTTGCTTCTGCCTAGTTGTGTACTTAAAAGAAGCAAGAATTGAAACACAGTCGCTCTGTAAGCCCTCCTGTAGTTACTGGCCTTCAAGCATCAACCTTCCCCCAGGAGCATTTCAGCAAGCTTCTTCTCAACTCTGCTTTAACAGCCTTAGAGTGCCAGAAACCTCCACATCTCACCATTAGGTGGCAAACAGAAGAGGAAGGCTATCTGCTTAACTTCTTACTAACTTTCTGGACACCTTAACACAGATGCTGCAGGGGTAAAATACATTCCTCAGCTGACATGGGGGAAAAAAAACCCCCAAGAAAAAAAAGCTCACCACATAAGACCTCTTTCTCTGCACCAACAGAAAAATTAACTACATTTTTAGATATAGATGTAAAAAATAATCTGTTTTCAGCTCACCCAAAACAGACAAGTTTCAAAGACCCAGTTCCTGACCTGTTGCATTACTGTACTCTCCACTGGGGCAGGGAGAAGGTTCTGCTGAGCCTGCAGGGCAGAAATGTCCTCGAGGACAGAGATCTCCAGAAACACCATCCTCTGGCTTTGCAGTCTTTGCCCTTCCTGTGCAGTAATAGCCTTAAAGCAGAAAGCATCTGAGTTCTGTCTCTGTCCAAACCAACTGAATTTCTAAGCAGGTAAATTAATTCTTGCTCAGTCTTACCTCGTTCACAAAGTCCTCCAGGAGCATCCTGGCCAGACATATTGCAGAAAAAGCCAGGGGCACAAGGCAAACACCAAGTGGCATCCTGGGCTCCTCTCTGTCCATTCCAGGTGCCAGCAGGACATGGCATCTCTCTGGCATGTGTCGTGCCAGCAGGGCAATAATGTCCTTGTGGGCAAAGATCTCCAAATGGAAGACCTACCTGAAGCAAGGAAAATAAAATTATTAAGGCACACAAAAGCTTTTGCAGTGCCAAAATATCTGAAGCACTACAAGATACTTATTACTCACGGGTGAGGAACTGCTGGAGCCTTGAATGCAGTAATATCCTGGCTGGCAGGGTCCTTCTGGCTCACTCAGACCAGGCAGGCTGCAGAACATGCCTGCTGGGCAGGGTTTGCACCAACTAGCCCTGACTACATCTGTGTAAGTTCCCTGCACAAAGAAATAAAACCAGTGAATGCCTTCTGCCAAGAAGTGGAAGCCTGCTGAAATTAAATTTACCACTTTAAAAGCAAGCCCATATTTGATTCTTACCACTGGACATGGGACTGGCAACGAACTTCCAGCCAAGCAGAAATGCCCTTTGGGACAATCCTGGGGCACTATCAAGCCTGTTTCATTGCAGAATGTACCCTCTGGACAGTCCATACAAAGAGACTGAGCCTGGCCCTAAAGAGGAAACACAGGAAGAACTGAGCAGATGTGGGGTATTACTGCCTTCCACATAAATGAAAAAGCTTTCCATATTCTACCAATGCACAGACTCCCTACTACAAAATAAACATCTGAAGAGCATGTAGTGCAGTCCAAATGCAGAGCTGTTGGATCTGAATAGCACTTTGCACCATCAAAGCAGTGGCAGACACAGCTCTGATCTAATACAGCTCTAAGCTTCTAGCTTCTCAGGGCTCTGATGATTCCACAAGTATTTTGCACAGAGCGCAGTAACATACTTACAGGTTGGAAGCTGCCAAGAGGACATGGCTCTGGCTTGAAAGCACCTCTTAAGGAATAGTGCCCCTCCATCACCATGTGCTGAAGAGCATTTTTGGCACCTCCAGTACAGAAGTAACCAGGTTCACATGGTCCTGAAGGAGCTTGGTTATTTGTCCCATCACAATACAGGCTATGGGGGAGGAAAATAAAACCCCTTGGGTAGCAATAACATTATTTTGTCATGGGAAGATCACAGACTCAATTAAAAAACATCCTCGTGGTACACCTGGAATTTGAGACCTGGTTGTTGTTTGCTAACAGGCNGTAGCAATAACATTATTTTGTCATGGGAAGATCACAGACTCAATTAAAAAACATCCTCGTGGTACACCTGGAATTTGAGACCTGGTTGTTGTTTGCCAACAGGCCTTGAAATGGAGTTGGAGAGCATGGGTATCACTTTTCAAACATGCTCTTCAATGACCTTAACCTCTGAGATTTAATACCTTAAAATTGGCAGAATTCACCCCTCTAAAATCAGAGGGTGGCATCTTCACATACCCCTGAATAAAGATCACATTAAGAGACCCTTGCTGATCTTCTTGCAAGGGTGAAGCTAAGGACAGGCTGCTCTGGCAACAAATTTGAGGGCTGGACAATCACTTTGCAATGAAAGAGTAACTGAAGCCCATGGTTTGAAAGTTACTCACCCTGGTGGGCAGTCCAAGCACTCCTGGAGGCTTCCCAGCCCACTCAAATTGCTGTAAGTTCCTGGAGGACAGGGGACAGGTAAGGGAGAGCCAGGTGGGCAGTAAGCCCCAGGAGGACACACATCTCCTGTCACACCATCTGTGGGCAACTGAAAATTGGAAAAGACAACATACAAAATCACTCTGTGTGGTACAGAGAACAGACAATACCTGCAGAATGAAGATGCAACAGAAAAAGAATAAATAATGGATAAGTTTCTATATAACTTACTGGAGTCAGAGCCCTGCCCTGGCAGAAGAATCCAGCCTTACAAGGACCACTGGGCCCAGTCTGTCCTGGAGCAGCACAGTAGAAACCATGACCACATGGACTGCATGTTGAGGGTGTAGACATCCCCTTCTTGTTGCTGTATGTACCCTCTGGACAGGGCTCAGGTTTAGAACTGCCTTCAACACAGTAAAAGCCCTGCAAAACACAGTCAGCTTAATACAGCCTCTCCTATCAATAAAACTCTACATAGCAGCTTGCTCCATGAGACTACCAAGAAACAGCTCACCACTGGGCAAATTTTGGGCTCTAACATGGCAGGAGAGTCACAGTAGTAACCAGCTAGACATGGCTTGCAAGCATCTTCACCCTCTCCACTGGAGTTATCCCAGAAGAAGCCTGGCATACATGGGAAGGAGAAAGGGAATCCAGTTCCTAGAGGGCAGTTATAGCCAGGTGGGCAATCCCCTGTCTGGAAAGCAGAGAGTCACAAGTGGCTTTGATGTCTTTCTGAGCAGGAAAGAGGAATTGATTAAGATTCAGGAAAAGATGCAAGTTACATCTACAATTTGAAGTCTAATTTTTAACTAAAAAAAAAAATAGGCAGAAGAGAAGGAAAGGAATTCATAATTTTATCAGTAAAAATTTTATCAGGCAGGGTAACTATTTCAGGTGAGGTTGTTTTACAAGTAAAATCCTGTCACTGAGATGGCCCTACACAGTGCCTGGTACACTGGAGATGATGCTCTTCTGCAATTGGGAGAGCTGTAACTGGATTCACCCTTGCAAGAGAAAATCCAATTTCATTTTTCACTCCTAATAAGCATCATTTTTTTTAACAGCTATTAATATCTGACGAGCTCACTCTTTCCAGATACAAGACCATGTATCACAATGAAAGATCACAGAACTCATTAGAGACAGAGCAGCAGCAATTCCTGACCTTTGAACTCTCTTGTAACTTGCACTTACAGGCAGAAAGCAAAGTAATGACACTAAATAGTCATTAACCTGGCTCCAAGATTCAGGAGAACTTAAGCTATGCTTACAGGGTGGGGAATTCCTGGAGGCTCCATCCCATCACTGTAGCAGTACTTCCCTGCAGGGCACAGGGAGCATTCATCAGCACTGCTTAGACCTCTCTGCTCACCATAGGTCCCATTGGGGCAAGGCATAACAGGCAAACCCTTGAAATGAAATAGAAAAATAGGTCTTTAACATAAAAATCTCACTGCTGCATCTCACAAGGCAAAGATACAGCAGCTCAAGTTTGAGGAGAACAGTGACACCCAAAAATCAAAGCATATTCACTTACAGTATCTCCCCCAGGGCAGTAGTATCCTCTTGGACAGGCATCTGCACTGGCATCTGGAACAACTGCTTGTCCTTCTGGGCACAGGAGACCCGCTGGGCAAACCATAGCAAGAAGCATCACCTCCTGGCTGGTGTTCTCACTGGCACAGTAATGGCCAACAAGACATGGTAAGCAGGAGGCTGAACCTTGGTCCTGCAAGATGAAAAGTATGTGGTTCCACTTCTAGACAACAAAATAATCCCCTGCATGTTTGACAAATTGTGATGAGGCTCACTCAAAGCCTCAACTTCCCTTTAAAGCTGATCTTTCTGCCAAAATTGAGTCCTTATGCTGAACAGATGTCAGGATAAAATTTTTACTACTTACTGAGAAGTTGCCAGCACCACATGTTTGAGGAGCAACGGTGCCAAGCTCTGGGCAGTGATACCCTCCAGGACAAGGGATGCAGTCTGCAGCCTCTTTTGCACCACTTTCCATCCTATACTTTCCACTGCAGAGGAAATACAACAGAAGGAGCAGTCACAAACGGCAGAAATGTGACCAGGAAAAAGACAGGGCACCTCTGGTCTGCACTCTTTAATCTTTCATATAGAGGAAATCAACCATTCCTTAAGCCAAAAAATAACCTCAGTAAAAACTTGTCTGATCACCCAGTAGCATTCAAATGAAAGGAACTTAGTAACATTTCTGGTGTGGAAAGACACTGCTTCAAAACATAAGTGTTCTGAAATGCATGTGGAAGTAATTCCCATAAATACTGCAGAATTTATGTACTCACACAGGGCAGAGAACTGGCTTTGAGGTCCCACTGGTGCAGAAAGCTCCTGCTGGGCACACACTGCAGTCTTCTACTCTGCCATTTCCCAGCCTGGTACTGTAAGTTCCTGCAGGGCAGGGGTACTGTGTGCCCCTCCATGTACCTTTCCAAAAAAGCAGAGAACCATCCTAATTCTTAACACAGCCAAGGAAGCTTTAAATTTAGAATTATAGAAGACACTCGAGCATGCATTTTAATTCTCTGCAAATTAAGGGAAATGATGATAGCAACATGCTCAATTCAAACAGCACAGATGAAAAGTACTGATTACACAGGACAGACAGCTTGCTATCCAGTTCCACAGTGAAATATTTGGGTGCAAAAAATATTCTTATCACATCAGTGACTTCATCCAACTCTGCAAAACTTCTGAACACAGAAATAAGCTAAATCTCTTTCATTCCTATAAAAAGCTGCCTACCTTGAGGGCAGTAGTGCCCTGAGCTGCACAGCCCAGTAGGCATGTGGGCTCCTCCTACACAAAACCAGCCTGCAGGACAAGGAAAGCATTCCTCTCCAGAGGTCAGGCTGGTCCTATTGCTCCAGGTACCCGGGGCACACTTGTGCTGCATGGGGTGCTTTGTGCCTGGTGGGCAGTAGTGTCCAACTGGACATGGAGTGGGAGGCTTCTGCTTCCCCCCAGTACCTGTGAACACAAAGATAAGCAGTCTAGTGGGCAGCACACCAGCTTCACATAATCCACTTCCATCATCCTCTGCTCAGCTCTGCTGGATGACCCTGAGTTAAGTCTCCTCATTTTGAGCTTTTCTTGTATTTAAAATGGGATAACAATAATTATGTTGCTGTTGATGAGAGGCTCTAGTACAGAACCAGTTACTAAAGCAATTACTCTTTAACTCAAGTATCCTGCATAGCAGCCCTGCTCAAAGCTGGCACAGGCATTAAAGTGAAGAGGTTACAATTAGCTAAAAATATTGAAGATAATAAAAAATGGCCATTTTCACATCACAGAGTTAGAAAAGCAACAATGGGTGGCATAAGGAGAAAAGCTCAGGGTAAAATTAAATCCAGCTTGTCTCTGCAGTGACAATGAAGGGCAACTTTATCCCTTTTACAAATGTATGGTAAATTGAGCTGCTCCAGTACTTACAGGTAGGCTCTGTGATGCCAGGGACCCCTCTTGTCACAAAGCCACCTACCTCTCACACAGACAAACCCAGCAGGACATGTTTCACACTGGGACTTATCAAAGAGGTTGAAATCATTGCCAACTGTTCCTGGAGGACAGGCATTGGTGGGGAAATGAGGGCTGGATGATCCTGCTGGGCACACATACCTAGCAAAAAACAGCAGGATAACTGGGACTCTGGGCTCTGGTGCCTTTCACTGCAACAGTCTACACTGCACTAATTGAACAGACACTGAAATAAAATCTTTGTATAGCAGGAGGTGCCACTTGCACCTCCCTACACATCAAGTAAAAGCAATACAGGTAAAACGCATGCAAAGACATAACCAGAAGCACAGAAAACAGCCAAGGCTTACCCTGGTAAGCACTCAGAGTCAGGCTTTGCTAGGCCAGCCTGAGTACAAGCTCTCCCTGCTGGGCAGGCTCTGCAATCAGTAACTTCATCCTGTCCTTGCAGAGGGTTGTATGTACCTGGCTGGCATGGGACTGGATAACTTGCTCCAGCAGGACAGAAATACCCAGCAGGGCACTTCAAACACAACCCAATTCCTGAAGAGAGAGAAGGCGTTCAAGTCTCAAAAGGGAGTGAGACCTATTGACCAAAGAGAAGGTCCTGGAAGACATGATTTCTCCACTTTCACCTCCATCAAGGAAGTATGATAAACTCGTGACAAAAACGTTACTGCAAAGCCAGAAGGTGGCGGTATTGGATTAGTGAATGTTACTGTGGTCGAGAGACTGATGGAAGCAGTGTTCTGACAACAAGGAATCGGATACATATAAACAGATACATCAGCCTGAAAACATGGATGCATGTGTATCTCTCCACTGTGCAAAATGAAGATCTGTTATGATACAGACCTGATAAGCAGGACGAGCTGCTGCTAGTGATGTGAAACTCCTCTCTGGGCTTGAAACTCCCAGCTGGGCATGGAGGGGTTGCAAGGCCATCAGTACAGAAGTGACCTACAGAGAAGAAATAACACTCAGGACAACTGATCTTCTGTTATAAACAATAAAGCAGCAGCAAGGAGATTTTCATTACAAACATGAGAATCAAGCCATTGAGTTCAGTGAATCTACACAAGTTTTATACTTTAATGACTATGAAAGATGCTCATTCATGAGCCAGCAGTGTGCACTTGCAGCCAAGAAGGCCAACCAAATCCTGGGTTGCATCAAGAAGAGTGTGACCAACAGGTCCAGAGAGGTGATTTTGCCCCTCTACTCAGCACTGGTGAGACCCCACCTGGAGTACTGCATCCAGTGCTGGAGGCCTCAACACAGGAAGGACATTGAGCTGTTGGAGCAGGTCCAGAGGAGGCCACGAAGCTGGACAAAGGGCTGAATTAACTGCCCTATGAAGACAGGCTGGGGGAGTTGGGGTTGTTCAGCCTGGAGAAGGCTCAGAGGGGACCTCATAGTAACTTCTCAGTACCTGAGGGGGTCCTACAGAAAGGCAGGGGAAGGACTTTTTAATATGATATGGGATGGGAGGACCAGAAACAATGGATGTAAATTGGAAGGGGGTAGATTTAGACTTGACATAAGAAAGAAATTCTTTCCAGTGAGGGTGGTGAAGCACTGGAACAGGTTGCCCAGAGAGGTTGTGGACGCCCCCTCTCTGGAGGTGTTCAAGACCAGGCTGGACAGGGCACTGGGCAGCCTGATGTAGTGGGAGGGGTCTCGATCTCTGAGGTCCCTTCCAACCCAAACTACTCTATGATTCTATGATTCTATGATTAGCTACTCTTACCTGCTGGGCAGGGCTGGCACAACGGAGTGTCCTCACTTGAGATAGAACCAGGAGAGCAGGTTACACACTGAGTGCGACTTGGATCTGGCTGCTGACCAGACAAACAATGCTAAGGAGAAGAAAAACAAACTCATGTCACCACAAGATCTTTCTCCTAATACAGGAAACTTGTGGAAAAGTCTTAGATTTACCATACCTTTCGAGAATACCTTCCTTTGATTAAGAAAGGTCCCTGACCTATTAAACCAGGGAACCTGTCTTCTCTTGGCGACTGAGGTCAGGCTCTGCCTGCTTCTAAGAAATTTAATTTGCCCTTGGAAAGTAATGGGCTCATTCTCTGTACCTGTCTGCTCCTTCCATCTGGGCAGATGTGTCTCTCTGGACACTCCTGACATTCCAGTTCTCCCTCTGGTGAATAGTGTCCAGGACTGCAGCTCCTCAGCACACCACTAAGTGGATCACACGAATAACCATCTGGACATGCACAGCAGCCAGCTCCACTCTCTAGGCTGAGATAGCCATGAGGACAAACCTGCAGCAACATCACAAAGAGCAACAGATCAAACCAGCAGTTTCAGACAAGCTCAACCAGAAAGAAAGGATCTTGAGTAATTTTCAAAATGTGGCCAAAAGTACTACTTCACCTGCCCACTCTTGTCCTGTCTTTTAGCTTACCTGACAGGCTGTGATGTCTGCTTGAGCAGTAAGTTCATTGGCAGTTCCCACTGGGCATTTCCTTGGAGCTGCTTGACCCCCAGGGCAACTGGATCAAAAACAATGAAGGAAAGAATTATTCTTTACGAGTTCCATCCTATTATCCTGTACCTAAAGAAATTCAATATGGGTGCTATGTAGATATAGGAACATTTCCCTCACCAACTGCACAAAACAAGACCCAGGGGGTTCCAGCTGTGCTTTGTGCTCCACCTCCAGGTCTGCATTATGAGACAGCTCTCAGAAGATTTTCAGCATTAAAATGAGGTACCCAACATTTAACTGAGTTATTGGAGGAGTATGAATCTTCAGTAAAAATGAAGTAAAGACTTACTAGAAACCTGTTCAAGATTCCAAGCAGTTGCCAGCTGCATAATAATGTCCCTGACTACAGTTTATGAGACAGTGGGTCCGGCAGTCTATGCTGCAATCTGGTGAGAGACTGGAGGTCCCTAAAAAGAAAGCAGAAGAAATAAATTAGAAAAAACAAGCCAAAACATAAAAGAACTCTGCCCATATAAGAAAGTTATCTACTCACCTCTCAAGAAGATCATAAGGCTACAGAACAAAACCAGCCAACTCAATACATTAGCCATGGGGGCAACTAAATAGTTTGCAAAAGAGACAGATCACAGCTTACATTTCAAATGTTTCTTGAGCATCTGGTGTCTCCTCTGTTGAAGCTCAGTGTAACTAAATCCCTTCCAGGTAATCATGTTTCAGAACAGTCTGAACTGAAACAAACACCGAGCTGCAGAAAGACAGTTGTGTCCTGCTATGGACATAAAGAATTTCACTCTGTGGCTGCCTAACTTCACTTTCTGAAAAACCATCTTCACAGTTCACACTAGAACATAAAGTGCTTGTCATCTTTGGTTAGTTCAGGTCCTCTAAAGGAAGATTAAGTCAAAGCATCTCTAGCCAGCAAGGAGCAGAAGCTGTAGCCATCATGCCTACAAAGAGGCCCCACACCCATCTTCCTAGCAAGCCAAGCACCATCTGTTGCACTTTATAAACTCCTTAATTAAATTTCTCCAGTAGAACTCACATGTGCCTGTTTCTTCCTAGTCTACAAACAATTCCTGGAAATCTCAGCTATTACCTTATATTACAAGCAAGAATTGCCAATTAAAACCTAATCAACACAGTGTAAAGGCAGGCACCAGGCCAGGAGCTGCTAATTTTCATCCCATTTTCAACCTGGTTGTCCCCTTCTACGTCAGAAAGTTCAGGAAAGATAAAGCATATGATGGAATGCAAAAAAAAAAAGAATAAGAAAAATGGTTAGATTCATTTTGTCTCATTTCCAGCTCCCTAATTAAGTATGAAATCACCAGATTTATGGCAAGATAACTCACTGACTGCTGGTGTGAATGAAAAAAAAGACTCTGGCCTGATGTACTTCTGCTTCACAAATGAAGTGCTGCAAGGAGAGAACAACTTGGGACTCACTCCAGGACATTTACTCCCTCACCACACATCCCTTCACTGGGAAAAGCCTCACACGTGACCACCACAGGAGCCAATCTCTTAAATGTCACCCTGTCTAACAGCCAGACTCACTTCAAGTCACCAGCTTACCTAGAAAAGCCATTTGACTCATTTCCAAGAATACAAATCACACACTAGATTCTTACTGGAACTGTAAGAGAAGGATTAGTTTGATTTCACCTTAGGAGAAATATTTACTAGGGAGAAAGTGCAACAAAACTGAAACAAACATCTTTCTCTAAGTATTTGCCATTTAATTTCCTTTTGTAACACAAGCATCAATTTCCCTTAAAAATCAAAGCATTTAGTGTTTATGTTTTCTATGCAGAGTTTCCTTCAAAAGCCACAAAGTCATTCAAAACAGCATTTGCAGTGAAAGGACAGCTTTCACTTGTATTGTTCTCCTCCCAGTAGAAAAAAATAATCTCAAAGCCAGCTCTAAAAAGAATTTGTATTTGGAACATTTACTGCTTTAATTATTGTTTGCACATGAAATTTCCAAGAGCATCCCTCTCTTTGGGGACATCTGCAGCTTGCCAGCTGAGCAGCTGGCTGAGAGATAAGACTCACAAGTCCTTTCCATAGGAGCTACCACCTAGGGCTCAAGATGCAAAATTCAGGTCTGGGACTGCTCTTGCTGCCACCCAGGATAAAGCTGATATGTCTATCCTCCACAGCAGAGAGCTCAGATAGACCCTGTAAGCTCAAACTAAGTTAGCAGGGAAGCATAATGTCATTCAGCTAGCAGCAAAGTCTCCAGAGCAGATGGGTGATGCTCCTGTGGCACAGTGCATACTCATCTAGCCAGGCTTTTATACAGCAACACAGCAACCTGTAATTGAGAAAACAAGCACCTCCAATAAAATTTAAATTAAAAGAGACGCCAAAATCAACTGCAAACGAACTGGTAACCAGCAAAGAGGGACTGAAGGAAGTAGAACGTGATCCTGTTTCCTTGTTGCAGTCAGGTACCTGCTGTGTTTGGAGAAGGCGTTAGCAAATTACTGAGCAATCCCAAGAACAAAACATTACAAAAATCAATTCCTTCAGCACTAAAGGGGCTATTTGCTCGAGAGAAACACAGCACAATGCCAGCCACCTACAAGTTCAGTAAGGTAGCAGAGAAAAAAAAAAAAAGACACTCAAGAACAGGGAATTTTCATCACTGGCAAGTAATCTTTGCCTGCTGAACTCACTTCAGCATCGATGGAGAGTATTTTTGTCATAATTTTAGGAATGTTCAGCTCAAGTCAAACAAATGCTTCAGCTCAGAGCCTCCACGAGGCAAAACACCACTTCTGCTCTCCACACCCAACTCAAAACACAAGGGAAAACTGTGACTGAACCTGCTTTGTTTTAAACCACTGTCACCTCAACATTAAATGTTAAACTATGCAATTTCTACAAGCCATTATTTCAGCTCTTGTCCACTTCATCTAATGCAAACCAAGACCAATACCACTGTGCTACAAAGGGTCCCTGCTGATGGCATTTTTTTTCCCTATCTAATTTAATAACCACCACCAACAAAAAAATGTCTAGCTGGTTCAGGAGCAGAGCTTGTTTAATGCTTTAATTGGTACTTATTTTAAGCAGTTCATTAGAAAGACAGCACTTTGTGCCTCATTTTACAGCTTATCTGACCTGACAAGCAGAGGGCCAGCCACTCAGATCAAGAAGGGACACTAATTAACAAACCCCAGGTCAGCTCCCTCTTTGCAAACACATTAGGTGCTACAGCAGGGTCACAGGGGAACAGACACAGCATTTTGAACAGTTTTAAAAAGCTTTGTTTCCATGTTCCACCTCCAGCAAGACAGCCCACAGATTACACAGCAATTTAGCAAAAGGATTTGGGTAACAACTGGGCAAGGAGGTATGAAACAAGCCTCATGCAGTTATATTATTTTTCACTAAAAGGCAGTCTTAGAAAGCTGTAAAACTTCTCAATTCAAACACCAACACAACAACACAGAATAAAATCAGTTCAGAAAAAAAATAATTTAAGCAGTAGGACAGTTGGAACATTCTCTCATTTTCTCTTATGTTCTTTCAGCTGCTGACTAAACCCTAATTTAGAGCTGGTATTGCTTTCTCACTCATCTTTTCCCTTTTCCTAAGTGTGTTTAATCTGCTGTAAAATTGTTTTCATGGCTGCAGTGAATGTCATTGTAACTGCTTTACAACGTGCTTTATCTGCACCATGGACAGGCTTTTGGCTTCTCCATGCAAATCAGCACCTTGCCTGCTGTCACTCAAGGTACATGCCCCCACACAGCTACACTTCACATCACTCAAGGGCACAAATGCCATTTATTACAGAACTTAACAGAACCCTTGGCTCAGAACTTGAGCCTCTTCTCAGAAATCAGCTGTGGCTTCAACAGGAGTTCAGGTAGCTTGGTCCTGATCCATAATGGTTGAAGCACAGGAGGAAAATGGAATACAGCTTTCTCAAGACCCCTGAACCAATTCATCAGGTTGGCTGCCAGTCCTGAACCTCATGCATCGAGGTCTCACCTCTAAGTTGTTCTCATTTACCTCAAATTTAACTGAATTGTTCATGCGTGCAAGTCCACTAGAGAGAGGGTAAGTTCACAGCCCTTTCCTAGCAGCACACAGACAGCCAGGTTGTGAAAGCAGCAAATTCAGACAAGCTTTTTTTGTTCCAGTATTTTTCAATCCACGAATCGAAGCACTATCCAACTAGTCATCAGCCAAACGGCCATGCAGCCCAAACTTCTCCAGTAACAAAGCAGGCAGACACACTCCACAGGGAGTCCCCAAACTGCAGGAAGGAGCAGCTCAATCTCAAGATCACTTCTGAGGTGCCAACTGGGCCTCTTGCCACCAGCTAGCCGATTAGGACATCAGTTGTCTGATTTTATCAGCTCCCCAGTTACCCATTCCTGGCAAGAGTCTCAGCTGCCTAACTCTTCATTTGCCTAGATAGTTTGGGTTGGAACCAGTAACAATTGCTTAAGGAGCAAGACAGACATCATTAGGCTAAAAACCAAACAACAGCATTACCTGCACAGAGAGAGGATAGTAGCTTAAATACAAGCTCATGGGAAAGGCTGGGGTGTTCACCCCCTGCACTGCACTCTGAAGGAGAAAAGTTTGGGTTTTGGCTTCCAATATTTAAGCACGGAAGTTCATTTACCAATAGGTCTTTGGCATTTATAGAATCACAGAATGGTTTGGGTTGGAAGGGACTTTAAATATCATCTAGTTCCAAACCCCCTGCCATAGGCAGGGACATATCACACTAGATAAAATTGCTCAATGCCTCATCCAGCCTGGCCTTAAACACCTCCAAAAGGGGGCATTTACTACACCTTCAATTTGCCAAATTACCACAGCAAGTAACCAGTGCACCTCAGCCAGCTGAGAAACCTTCACCTCCAGCTGTCAAAGCAAGGTCACACAGATAATCAAGAAAAACCTATTACAAAAGGAGGAGAAAACCCTACATAGCCAATTCTCAGGCACTTCATCACAACCACTCTTTGCTATCAGCAACTGAAGCAATATTGCCATGGCAACCACAAACCCTTCAGTTCAGCTGACAGGATGGCACAGACAGGCACTTGCCTTCCCTTTGTTAACTGGGTAATTGGTCCTGCTGGGCAGGGTCAGCTCCAGGAAAGATGACAGCAGGTAGAATCTGTCTGGTGAGATGCCAGGGCCACCTTATCCTTGGAACGGATCTCTTGGATTTATTAAACACTTAAGAGGTTAGTGAGCTGTGAAAAATCCAAGGCGCCGCCACTGCAGCCTGCTGACTAGCAACTTCCTCCTGTGCTTCATCAACTTTTCATTATCTTGGGGATTTTTTGGAGGGAGAGAAGCTTCAGGGATTTAAGATGCTGCAATTTCCAGGCTGCAGGAGCCTTCCACATCCAGCCACACTCCCTGGCAGCAACCTTTTGAGGAAGAAGAGAAAATCAACTGGAGCTGATCCTTATGCTGAGCTCCTCAGGCAAAGCAGGCATTGACACAAGTTGTGTTACTCATTCTTCACTCTGCCTACTAACATTTAAGCCAATTCTGAAGCAGTGATTCTCATGCCCTGAACTTACAAACTTTGCTTGTCACTTTGAAGCAAAGAAAAAAACCTCCAATAGTTAAGTTTCAATACAATCTGCCTTTCACCTTACACTCTGTACAAGAGGCTGCAACCCTAGAACACATCCCCAGCTTCAAAGCAATTAATTTCCCCTTGTTCATTTCAAGTAGAAACACTTCAAAATTCGTAATTCATTATATATGACATAACAACAACAATAGTATTAGTTGCACTATAAATACCTACTCATTTCTACTTCAGCTTGCATGCCACTTTATAATGACCATACCTTTTTCAACCTTTAAAAATCTGTTTTACAGGCCTTCATTTCAGCATAATGTTCTCATAAACCACAACAGCAGTGCAGCGTAGAGAGGACTAAATTAAAAATTAATGGCCCCTGCCAATACTAAGCTTTCTCAGAGCCAGTAAAAGGCAGAAGGACAATCCTCCTTCTGTGCAAGACTCCTGCTTACACAAAACCAAACCTAGCTTTCCCAGTCCCAGGTTTAATAGCAAACTCTATACACTCACATATTCATTTATACCCACGTGCAAAGGATGAGGGGTGTGCAAAATGGAGGGATGCAAGGAGCAAATCTGGTTGGATTCAAACAAGTCTGGTGGAACTCTATAGAAATGAACTCTGAGTTGGAGGCTGACTTCTCATTAGTCAGTAGGAGTTATCACTGCAAACCATATGTAATGAACCTATTTCAGAACCCTCTCTTCACAGCTGAGGAAAACTACAGCTAAAATATGTGCATATGCAGATGGAGAACCTCTCAAGACTGGAATTTCCTGATGTAGAAGTTGACCACCTATATCCTTAAGTTATCATCAATAAAGAGAACTTTTTCAATATGCCAACACTCCAAGGACTTACAAAATCATTAAAAATTTCCATCTGGAAATTAAAAATATACCAGAGAGGAACCTGTGGCCCCAGGATTTCAGCAGATACTCCATAAACAGCAGCAAGGTGTGGAGGAAGCACTGCTTAGCATAGCCAACACACCAACTGTATGGAATAAACCAGTCACCTAGGAAACCATTCTGGAGACCTGCTGGTGTCCAGGGATGAGTTTGAGAAGCACATGAATACAACAATCACTCAGAGGCACCCACAGCTTGTGCCCTTTGGAGAACCAGCTGGAGAGCTGACAGTTTCCATAGAAACACTGTGGAAGAGTTTAGAGTGAGCTTCCTCACAGCTGTTTCATACCCAAGCACAAACAAAAAAGGCCCAGCAATAAAGTGAGTTGTCTTCTCCATCAGTTCAGTGCCAACAGATGGACACTGAGCAACTAGACTAGAAGAAAGACACACAAGAGATTCAGTTTAGGGGTCAGTAACAACACTCCCTCTCCCACAGGAACCTCTTTTGCTCCTCTGCTTGCTTGTTGACAGCTGCTTCCTCCAAAGCCTTTTTCAGTTTAGCAGCTCAAAGAGAAACAGTCCTACAGAGAGCTCCAAATCCTTACAATGCAGTGCCATGTCCACATGGAATAAAGCTTTTAGGATTGAGTTACCACTCAGATATTACTCAGCACAGAGCCTACTGAGCACACAAAAAACTATCCAAGCATAAACAGCTTCCCAAGCCCCTCTGTCAGCCCTGCCCATACAGCAAAAAACACCACAAAAAGGGTTATCCCTTCAGTACACAAGCCAGGGACACCAACAAGTCCTCAGCTGGTTTTCACCATCATCTCTGTGAGAATTCTGCTGAGAGTAAAGCATATCTAGTGTTTATACTCACAGCTTGCATCTGACATAGAGCAAATCCTTCAAGGTCCAACGAACACATCAGCCAGCTCTGGTGAAAAAATAAAAGCATGCTAATGAGAGAGCAGGAGACTGAAGCCCTTGTCCTGTCTATTAATAGAAACACTTCAACAGAGCATGAAGAATAGAGAACTGAGATGACTCTACTTCTTTCTAGGATGCTACAGTCCAGCCTAGTGGGCCATTAAGTGTTGAGCACAAGAAAAGACAGGTTCTTGTGAATAATAACAAAGGTGTAGCATTTATAGCTCTCAATTTATGTCCAAAAACTACTTGTGAGCACTGACCCAGCTAGATAACAAAAAGACCTGCATTTGTGTTTTTGCCACACTGAGAGAATACACAGCAGCACGTGGCAACCCTGCTCTAGAGATTAGAAAAACCAACAAAAAATTAAGCTTTCCTTTCCATAAGCCACTCACCACCCCTGTTCCAGCCTCACCTTAACATGGGATACATAGGCTGTTCATTAAACACAAATATATTTCATTAAAAGAATTATTGTTTAGGGTTTTTTTATCTGAACAAAGTGAAGGCTTATTATTAATGAAATTAAAGGGTCAAACCCATGATTTTTAATACCAGACTTGTAGTTTGACTCTTAGTGCCAATACTCCTCACCTGCAACTGGGCTTTCAATTACACACAGGTGCATCCTTTGTGCTACACCCAACCTATTAAATAAATAACTGTTAAAAACTCTTAAAAAAGGTAGTACCACCAAGAATCAGCTAAAAGCAAATCACATAATATTAACTAGCTAATATATAATAAAAGATAAACCAAGACAATGTATAATTAAAATGAGCTGAAGACAACAACAAAAAAAAATTCCATGCAATTTCTAACGAGATAAAAGCACGAAAACCGGAGTGTGATAAATAAATAGCACAGACAGCTCAAAAATTAAGCTACAATTGTTTTCAGTTTGGCTAAAAAACAGCACTACCGCTTTTATTAGCGAGAAAAAGTTAAATTACTAACCTGAGATACTCAGCGAGAAAGAAAATAAACTAGAAAACGAAACCGAAAACACAGAAAAACAAAACAAATAACATCACAAAAACAGAAAACCAAAACAAATAATATCACAAAGGCCGCAGTAGCCGCCATTAAACGCGGCCTTGTCCAGCCGGGGCCCTTTTATATAGGCTCGGGAGGGGTCACTTCCGGTTCCCTCGGATCGTTCTGGAAGGCGGGAGGCGCGAGGGCGGCGCGAGCTCCGCGCGCGCGAACGAGGCTTTAAAAGGAGCGCGCAGCGCGGGCTTTACCTCAGTGGAGATCCGGCTCTTGGCCCGTGCGGTTGTTGCAGTTTCTGCGTGAGCAAGTGCCTTCGAGGGGCGCACTTACGGCGCTGATAGCTTCGGGAATTGACTATTATAAGGTATGATTTATTTAAAGTTTCGCTTTTTTTACTTAAAATTAATTTTTTATTTTACAAGTTGTAGTTTTTTGTATGAGGAGCTAAAAATTAAGGGAGTCAGGAGATTATCATTAGGCTGAGGTGATTCGGGGTGGCTGTGGTGATTCAGCGCACCTGATAGGGTTTTTTATTCTTTAAAAAATCGAGGGCAATTTTACTTACTTTTGAAGCAAGGGTGTTAAATATGAAGCGCAGGAGTAGTATTTTTTGTGGGTTTTAGTTGGTTTTAATAGTTTTTTACAATTTTCGGAAAGTTTTTTTAATGTAGTGGATAATCAGTTTATCACTTTTCCTTATGTTTCCTCAGAACGATCTCTGCTTTCGGCCGGAGCCCGGTGTGTGAGAACGGCCTGAGGAGACGCAGCAGCGACTTTGCCGGTTTCAATAAAAAACGGTTTGAGGTTTTCTCTTAAAAAAAAAAAATTTTTTAATAAAGAATTAAAATTTTTTTACAGTGAACAATATAAAAATAAAAATTTAAAATAAAGAATTTAACAATGAAAAATTT
>VZTY01015779.1:0-22957 GCA_013400935.1 Turnix velox
TTCTATGATTCTATGATAAGAGCCTAACCTGGTTTTCTCAACTTTCTGTGCATGAAAAGGCAGCTTCTGGAAACAGTAGCCTTGGCCAGCCCAGTTTGTGAAAGCTGCTGAGGTTTAGGAGGGGCTTCCAGGTAACATCAGACCATCATATCTTCGCCACTTCATCTTCAGTGTAAGCTAAATAGTCTGACTTCCTCAGACATTGCTTTCTCTTCAGATATCCCTCATCCTTACCCCAAAAAAGCTCATGCATGAGACACATGGTGCTATGGCTATTTACAGTAATAGAAACTTACTTGTGAGCATAAACTTGTCAACATTTCTTGCTGGGGATATTGCTCAATTGATTCAGTGGCATTAAGCAATCCACTGGGTGCCCATGTTTCAGACATATGTGCTCTAAATCCGGTTTAGGCACCCATACATGCAGATTTGAATTAATTTGACCCAACCTGACAATTTAAATTGTCTGTTTAGTTCAGTCAGCCTAAACTCATAAACCTAGGACATCTTTTTTGTCTGATAAACAAGGCAATTGCTCTCACTCTAGGAGCTGCTCTCTGGAGATACCTTATTGATTGAAGTGACTGCCTGAGCTTATGAAGATGACTTTATAGACATCAAAACCTAAGAACTGCCTGTGGAAACTTAAATCTCCTTGGAGTCAATGGTATTTGGATACTGATGGTGCGAACTCAATCCAAATTAAAATTGAAGGCTATAGGAACTGGGGCCAGGTTTTGAGTCTTAAGAGCCAGGTGATACACCTCAGCACAGAGAAAGTGTGGATATGGTGTAATAAGCAGCACTAGTCTTCCCTTCCTGGGAAGACAGACACTCTTTTGTATGATTTTTATCCTATTTAATAGGTCTTTATAAGTAATGTGTCACAGAACCATGTGACAGAAGAGAAGCACTGTTTTGGTTTTTCCAAGGACTCGCTTTCTAGGATATGCAACTCTACACACATCAATTGATATTGACACACAGAGTCTCAAAGATCTCAAAGGCTGTAGCATCCCATCTGATAGAAGGTCAAAAAGAAGAGATCTTTAATGCAGTTTTAAAATTGTCTGAAGTCTAGAGGCATCTCTGATTTTCCACTGTTCTGAATTTGATGTGGGCACTGCACTAATATTGCTCTGATCCTCTGTGAAAGGTAACACATATCCATGTCAGTGTTTCTGAATCATTAGCTGACACTGACACTTCTAGCCTTAAGATATTACTAAAATTAGAGACCTTTAACACTAGCTCAGATCTTTATTCCTCTTGAGGACAATGAGATATTTACTCAGTAAGTCCCCACTGAGAGGTTCCTGTGCTCTTTGCCCTTTTCCTCTCTCCAATGGTAGTTTTCTCTCCAGCCTATGATTGGTATACAATTTTCTGCCTCTTTGTTAATATACACACCTTTACTTGGGACTGTTTCAAGCTCCTTCACTATCTGATAAATTGTTCATTGACACTGTGGGAACCCTCAGGTCTCTGAAGACCTAAAAACGAACAGTTGCTTTGTGGGCACCTTGAGATATAGTTGTTTTCTACTTATTTTGAGTAATGTAGAAGCTATTCTTAGATGTATTTTGAGATGTCCTGCCTGCTCATCCAATGTCAGGTGACACTGCCATAGGAATACTTGGAAGCTGCTGTGCATACTGTGTCTGTGGCATGAGTGTGTGTGAGCTTTACTTCTGTAGAGTCCAGTTCAAAACTTGAGGATGCTCCAGCAGGTGGATAGGAGAAGCAAATGATAAATTTTGCCTCATATTACCTGGAGACGATGAATTATACAGCAGCCAGTACAATCAATGCTAGTAAGGGGTGAATTATGAAAATCTCACCCAATATGAAAGTTGCATCTGTAAAAAAGTTTAAGTACAAATTAAATTTTTGGTATTTTCCCATGGAAATAAGATTTAGACAATTAATTTCACTTTTAAGTTAGACAATGTTTCTGGCTTGACTTGTTTCAGTATTTAAAGTATTAAAATAAGTTGTTTGCTTGTTGATTTTTTTAAACTCAGAAACACTGAAAATTCAATTGTTTGGACTACTGAGTCTGAGAAAATCAAAGTAGTAGCCTGGGAAAAACAAATAGAGAAATAAATATCACTTGCAGATTTTTCCTTCACTTCCATTTGTTGAATCCAAAATTAGGCAGTTATTGAATCTGTAGGTCCTCTGTCATTATGATGATAGAGAAACCTTTTGCACTACCTACATTTGACCAAGAGATTGCAACATTTTCTTTCATACATGGATGAACCACAGATGAGTTTCTGGCTGTATGAGAGGATTACTGTAAAGTGCTCTTCTTTATGGAAAATTATAACAATTTGCAGTAGCAATTTGCTATAATGCTATTGTTGTATAACAGGAGCAGTGGAGAGATGTGTAGCTCTCACTGCTTAGAACTGTTTGTCCATCAAGCAGCAAGAAGGAATGACATAGGTCTTACCAAGGGATTAATTCCAAAATACCTGTTAGGGGAATTGTGATGAAGGATGTATAGACATAGAAATACCTGATACCTGTCAGAGTTTCTAAAAATATTCTTGTTATTGTCAGGCTGCACAATGGTTTAATTCCCCATGAAAGTCTGGTGATGCATTTTCTACTCAAGTGAATAAAGTGACAAATACTACCAGGGCTAGTAATAAATGAATTTGCCTTTCAGATAGCAATCTTTCATGCTAGCTCACATGTCAGTCCTTAAGGCAAACTATTTAAAACACACTTCACCTAGCATGAATCTGGCAACACAAGTGAAAAAAAACCAAATCAAAAGCATTTCTTTTTGATATGTGTCTCTTTCACTCATCCAAAAGTGATGTAGCAGGCTATTTCATGAGGAATAAGGCAATTTTATGTAATAGATCGGTTTCAAAAATAATCATTAATCCAAAGATAAAATAGTATCTGTGTATATATATGTGCATTTCAGAAGAGGTTTTTTGCAGTTTTTGTGTATATATTTGTATGTGTCTGTGTGTTTGTCTAGCATACCTTTATTTTTTATTATAGAAGGACTTGATATACTAGTTTAATATAAATTACTTCCATATATGTTCTAATAACACCTGAAACTGAGTACTTTTTGTAATTCACTGTACTTTGCAGACAAGTCAATGCTACTAATGCTGCTGTGTAGGTTTAAACACCTTAAAGTCATCTGCTTGCAATCCTGAGGTAGGAGAAGTCAGTGCATCCACTGGAGTCCCCACACAGATTCTGTCAGATGAAGTTCTGTTGTAAGGGATTTAAAGTTAAGACAATTCTCTTGACTATCATGATGGAACTTTTATTTATTTCAATGTGTTTGTTAATTCATTGTGTCCATTACTGGGAAATGGAATAGTTTACTCTCAAGTGTCTATGAGAAAGATTGCTGGTCTCAATTTATTTTGAAAGGATAATTTACTGAGCAACAGCTACAAAAGCAGAACAAGATTGTAGCATATAACTGGCAAAGGCAAAAATGATTGCCTTCTCTCTAATCCTTAAGTACTTAAAGATATAATGAAAACTTTATGAAATTTCATAAGCCTAAAGCAAATTTGAAAATCCCATCGAGTTATGAAATTATGATATCTGATGTACTGATTTGTATGGGTAGGTCAGGTGAATTACAGTCAACATTTTGCAGTCAGATCTATGTTTTTCAATCTGGTATCTTAATTCTATCTCAACCTCAATGAAGGGACAATTCAGAAATTATCACTTACATGAATATTTTGTGTCTCTTGATACTAATAAAAGAAAATTGTATGGAAGGGAAACCAAAATCTCAGTAACTTATTCCAAATTATTTCCCATCATATCTTTAACATTCTTTGTAGCCTTTATTTTCTGGTCTGATTCTTCTTTATTTCCATTTACTATTTCATGCTTTATCTTTCTCCTTTAATTTATGTAAGCATTTTGTCCACTGCTCATCCATTCAGCCAGATCTCTCTTTTACATACTTCTGTTTTGTCAGCTGCCTATTTTGTTTACAAAGCACTTATTTTAGCCACTCCATTCCTGAAATAAACTAGTAGTTATTCACTACTAGATGATGCCACTACTAGTCCTGAGAGGGAGAAAAACATCTGCCATGTTATGGGGTGCATAGCTGATGTTATGAGTATGAGGATTCATCCATACCTAGTAGACAAAGATGAGAAGGAGACCAAGAAAGAAATTTTCTTCTTCCCTTTACTTTTCACCTGACTTTATTCCTAACACAATAAAAATTAATTAGAAGCCCAGTCTTTGGGTAATTGCACATGGTGATTCACAAGCAAAATAAATCACTTCATGAATTGTAGCATATACTATTAAGCACTTCTGTTTTAGGTGTACATTGCACATGACAGAATGTACAAAATTACATTTAAAATTATTTTCCCTTTAGGAAGGTGTATATCTACTCCAGCAAACAGAGAATTTATATACTTTCCAATAGACTTTTTTATCCATCTTGCATATTACATAAGTGTTAGAGTTAGTGATTGCTCATTCTGTTCCTCTATATTGCTTTATTTTAAAAGAATGAAATTGGTTAGGTGACAGCCTTAAGGAACTGCAAATGATAACTGCAGGACATGGTCCACTACTTTGAAACTATCTTGAGTCAGACTGTTGCCTATCTGCAGAGTACCAAATAACATACTGACTCAGTAAGAAATTCAATGTGCAGTTTTATATCTTGCTTTGCAGGAAATGATAGAAAATATTATAAAGCATATTTTCCCATGTCCTGGTAGACTCTTAGAAACTCCTGTTAACAGGGAATTCCAACTTCATAGGAAGCATCCATCTCTGATGCATTATGTTTCTGAGTTTCTTCTATTGCTTTTGTGAAACTGTTAAATATGAAATAGCAAGATAGTGAACAGTCATATTTATAATGAATAATACTGACAAAGCAGTCATGAGCAGCTGCTGTTTTATAAAGATTCTTTTGGATGTATTTATTATTTTTTTTTCTGGTTTTGCCTGTTGAACTGTCTGTAACCAACAGAGTGGAAAATAACTCTGAAAGCTTAGATTCAGCAAAAGAATTTTTAAGGCTTCTAAAAAATTCTGATGTAACATTAATTTTCAAAAAAATGTTCTGGATTCCTGCAAGATGATGGAGTTCCTATGTTTTTTGCCAGACACTAAACTTCCTGAGGTCGTATCTTTTTTCACCTAGAATCTCAGTCCTTTCTATGCACATGTAGCACACCTAAATTACACAAACATGTCACTGTTCCTGACTTAGAATGGAATCTCTTTCTTCAGGCAAGCCAGTAGGCTTGAAGCAGTAATCTTCCTTCATACATTTCCTGCATGAAAAATGGTTTGTTCTGATCTGTTGTTTTTCAGTTTCTATTTGTATCTGTCATTCTATAATCTATGCTGGAAAATTCTCTGGTAGAATTCTTTGTGGTATTTAAAGGTTTTATACTTGTCAGTTTTAATCTTTTCTGTCTCTGGCATGAGGAGTTAGGTAATTTTTTATTCTCATTTCTTTCCTTCTAATCAAAAGATTTGTAAACTTGCAGGCTTAAAGTGTTCAGACTGAAGCGTTTCTTGGTAAAGGTTACTACTAATTTTCTTCACAGATGCCTGTCTTTGCTGTCAATAACTTTGACTCTTCCTTCAGCTGGTTAGGAAAACGCCTCAGTTTGCTTATTAAAGAAAGAACAGTATATCTTAAAGTTTTTAAGAAAAAAATTGCAAAACATCTAGTTCATTAAATCTGTAAAAAGTACAGAAAAGAATTTTGTCACTATCCGCCTTCAAGAATTCCTTTTTGTCTATATTGTATGGGTTGCAGATAAATAATTTTTACTTTAAAAGTAAATAGCAGTTTTGTCTAGTTGTCTCTACTGAAAATTTCTAGGTAGCAATTTATGCCAACTATCTTAACACAGTCAGACAGATCTCCTTCCAGAATTACCCTTATCCTTTCTGTGAACAAGTGAGGAAAAAAGGGTAATCCCGTCACTGGGCTTTTTGGTTGTATACACTAAGTGGAAGTAACTCCTTATTTTTATGTTTCGTGATGAAAGAGAAGAAAGAATCATCCAGAGGAATTTGGTGTCTTCAGTAATTCTGCCAAAGATGTCACTGTGCCCATGATCCATGATTGTCACAGTTTTCTTTCATGAGCAAGAAATGAATGGACATGAAACAATTATGTTTCATGATAATGTTTCAGGATAATGTGTACTAATAAAAAGAGGTATTATTCTAAAGTTCAAATATTTTTCACTTATCCAAGACACTGATAACAAAAAAGGGATTTGAAGGTAAATAATAATGCCATTACACCCACACTAAATCCCCCTCCTACTTACACAGCAGTGTAAAAGCTCTTAGTGAAAATGAGAAGTAGGCTCCAAAGAGCTTTTCATCTAATGATTGTGAAGTGATTCATACTGCTTCACTACTGCTGCCATTAACAATGAGAAGTTAGAAAGAATGGTAGGAGCTCATCAGTTTCCTAAATCACGGTGCAAGTACAGAGCAGTGAGCACCTAAAAACTGAGGCGTGTTCTTATGTATCAGTAATGATAAGACATTGGCAGCCCTCTATCTGCTAGAACTCCTGAGTACCAGACTATTGAAAAAATGCATTGGAAAAATCCTTCCTAGTAAATCTGAGAGACTGAAAGCACAATAGTTTTTTCCAGTTTTCCTTAGAATGGCCAAATCCTTGAAAGATGGTATTTTACATATAGGATTTGAAACACTATCATCTGGAGTACTTTTTTACAAGTTAAATTGCCTAAAGATTGCATTAAAGTTTTTGGTCTGGAATTTTCTATAACAAGAAGTTGTACTCTTTCACTGAGACTAAGTCATTTGCAGAAAGCTTATCACTACTCTATAGTTTATTGCCTGGTCTAAGTATGTGTGAATACATGTATAGAGGGATCTTCAAAGTCAGCTTTTATCTCATGTACATACTCATATTTTTCTCCTGAAGCTCTAAAATCCACTAGCTTACATGAGATATTAGATGAGTGCAAAGTAGAACTGGCTACACAAACTAAAGGTTATTTCAGACATGGTTTCATGTCATATTTGGTCCTATAGGACTGAGTGGTCTTAGGGATGAAAGATTCTGTCTTTATTTTATGAATTGATTGTTTTCCTGTGATTTGAAGGGATAAAGACTACTTTATTGAAAGGGATTTTTTTTTCTTTTTTTTCTGTTTTTTTTGTTTATTATTTTCCTCAGAAGATTAAATGGCCATGAGTTTGAGAATGGTAATTCTCCCCCTCTGCTCCAATGAGACCCCACCTGGAGTACTGTTTCCACATCTGGGTCCATCAGCATGAGAAGGACCCAGATCTGCTGGAGTGGGTTCAGAGGAGGGTCATGAGGATCATTAGAGGGTTGGAGCACCACTTCTATGAGGACAGGCTTAGAGAGTTGGGATTGTTAGCCTGCAAAAGAGACAACTCTGTGGGGGACTTATAGCACCCCATCAGTACCTGAATAAGGCCTACAAGAAAGCTGGGGAGGGACTGTTTGCCAGGCCATGTAGGGATAGGACAAGGGGCAATGGTTTTAAACAAGTGCAGAGCAGGTCTGGGTTAGATGTTAGGAAAGAATTCCTCACAGTACGAGGTGGTGGAAGCACTATCCTTGGAGGTATTCAACGTGAGGCTGGTTGAGGCTCCAAGCAATCTCATCAAGCTAAAGACATCCCTGCTCACTACAGGGGAGTTTGACTAGATGATCTTTAAAGGCCTCTTCCAATTTAACGCATTCTACAGTTTATTATCTGTATTATCTATGATTAAGTATCTCTGCAAAACAAGAAACAAAATGAAGAAAACATTACAATTACATACACTCCCTGGGCTCTATAGGACAAGTGGATGAGGTGGGGTCTGTGGCTGATGAGCTGTTGTAATTTGATCTCATAGAAAAGAAAGAACAATATGTCTTGCTCCAACCGCCCATTTTGGTGGGGGAAAGGGGACAGACTCATGAGAGAAAAAGAGAAACAACTCGTGGGTTGCAATAAAGGTGAAAATAGGGCAAAGTTTAACAGAACAGCAAAGGCAACAAGAGAACAAGAACAATAATGTGAGTAAGGGAAGCACAACTGCCATTACATTACTAGCCATTACACGAGTGAAAGAAGGGGTGAAAAATGCATGTGGGGGATATAAATAGCTCAGATTTTAATTCCTGCTCTGCTTGATTCAGCACTCAAAAAGGCTGCTCTTCCTTGTATGAGGAAGGTGGACCACACATTGGTATACTGCATTGCCTTATGTGGATTACTGCCCAGCTCCCCAGCTAGAGCAGTTCTATTTTGTGTTCAAAATTAAATATTGTTTGGAGCAGTGGAACAGATTTATTATATAGGCCTTTTCTTAATATAATACACTGAAGGAGGGAAATGAAGTCCATGCCTTCGCTGCAAATTTATTTATGCAGCCTGTACAACACATTGGAGAAGACAGGGAGAAACTCTAGTAGGATCTATTTTAGTTGCTAAGTTGATAAGTGATCTTATCATTATCTACGGAAGCAGATTGACAGTGCTTTTATTTGAGTCCAGCAGTTCAAGACTATTCCATAAAAGCTATATTTTACCCTTGTTTCTTCCTCATTGAAGAATTCCTGTTCTCCAGAGCAAGACTCATTACTCTTTGTTGGCTACTATGGTACAGAGTTGCCAGTTCTTTGCTAAACAGAAACTATGGGATATGTTACCCATTTTTCTCACCTCTAGCCATTGATAGCACAAATGCTAACTAAACAGGTGATGTCCTGGTGGGAGCAGGACACCTACTGCTGTATTGTATGTTTGATTCTGCTGTGTATTTAGTTTAAAGCAGCTGAATTGAACTTTTGAGCTCTTTCCAGTGTATAACGTACACTGGAAGTATATAATGTTTGAATACAAGCAAAGCTTTCTTTAGCATGTTTTTAAAAAAAACAATAGCATGAAGAGAAGATGAGAGTTAATCCCTGCAGAATTCTCTAAACCAGACTTGAACTGCCCCTATGCAGAGATGCAGTAGTGTACAACAGGCTTTGTGGAATTGTTTACAAGGGTGTATTAGTCATACTACACATGCAGTAAACATAATACATAATGAGATAAAGTTTGTATATAAAATAACGAGTTCAGTTTAGTGATTAACTGCTCAGACAATTTATTTCTTTAAATCCATTAACAGATGATGAATTTCATGGCAAAATATAGCCCACTTAAGTGTGACTTCCACAAATAAACTGAATATAATCAATGCTATTCTAAGGGCTAACAGATTCACTTATCTTGACTAGGCTTTAAAAAAGAGCTGTGATTAGTTTTTTTCAGCAAAATTGAAGCATAGTTACTACTCCAATTAGATGAGGTTTGTTCTGTTCAATTCTCAGTGGGATTCTTTTGGTATTATACATGTCATATGAATTAATACTGGAAGAGTTCATCACGATTAGTGTCATTACAATAAATGCTAAAGGGATTAATAAGGATTTCCTACTTGTTGTGAGGTGCAGAAGCCCTAGGGGCTTTGCCATTGAAGAACTCTGGTGTGGCCTCATCTTGTCAGAACTTCTGGATTAGAGACATTAAATAAAAACATCTGTAAACTGCTACAAGATTTACATTCCTCCTTTCAGTTATAAATTATGCTGGTAACTCTACTGCACTTCTGGGGCCCATTTAATTTAGCAGTTGCTTCAGAAAGCACTTCATAAAAAACATTTATTGAATTAATTGTTATATTTCTAATGCACTATGCATTTATAAGCTCGTCACCACCTGTAAACTCTTCTCCCAGTTGCCTTGTAGAGTGAAAACTAGAACATTTTATGTATCATTAAAAGGAATATTTCAGTAGTCCTAATGCTCTGCTTTCATCATGTAGCACTCTACAGACATGTCAAGAGTGAAGTTTGCTTGCATTTGATTTGTGCCTTGCTTCAAATTACCTCTTATAAATGGAGACCAAATATCTAAACCTCAAATCTCTCACACTTAATAGTGTCTGGTTTTGACAATGAAGATGAAGGCTACTGAATTATAAAACCCATAGAAAGCTACTGAATACAGTTAAGCTTTTTAAGTACTTATAACCCTTATTTTGGCAAGATTCAAAGCAACATCCTCATGGAATAAGCACCTGTTTAGGAAATACCTACTCCAGATTGAAAAAAATGCCCTTTTGCTGAGTTTGCTGAGCCTTCTGAGACAAAATCCGTAATTCCTTTTTGAATAGAATAATATACTCAATTGTGTGTGTACATCAGTAAGAGGAAACATTAAGTGACATTTTAAAGTAGTTCCTATGTGGTTTGAGAGGTGTCCTCATTGGAAAACTACAGTCCCCTCTCTAGAGTCGTGAATGCATCACATCTCCAAAGGATCTTTTTAACAGGTAAAGATGATTCCTGAGTCTAGTGTAGAGTCATGTGGAAATCAGTACCGGGTGTCTCAATCTCATACTGAATTACCTGTCTTTTGTTTGGTATATAATTTAGTCTGTTGTTTAAAGTCTATTTGATACAGGAACAGACAAGTGTCTGTTTTAGATTTTGAAGATCAGTGGAATAAGCAACTCTGTATATTTTCCTCTTTCATCACTAAGAACATAGGAAATCCAGAGACCTTTCTTAGGTTACAAACTTAGAGGTGACATTAAGTTTCCTAAAGGTATGTAACTACCGACAAATGAAATGCTCTAGGATGTATGAGACATACACAGCTGGTGATCAGGCAGAATATTCTGGGATATTTAGATTTCCACACCTTTTCAACTGAATCCCACCAATAAATTTAATTACCTACATCACAATGGCAGGAATCCTACACTATTGTAGTGTAACTTAATACAAAAAATTATTGTGGATGCAAGAAATGTTTTTAACTATCCTCATATTTCAAGTCTTTTTTTAATGCCCTGCTTTAGGCACTGGTACAAAGAACAAACTAATTATGCTCAAGGATATTCCTCGAGTCCTGTTTTTACTTATGAGTAATCTTGTAAAGATCTTTGAAATAGCAATATTCCATTTAAAAAGTTGCTATTCATTAAGAAAGTAAAGATCTTATTGGAGAAAATTCTTAAATACTTCTGGAAAACATGAACACACAACCATATGAAATCAATATTGGTCAAAACAGAGCCTTTTGAAGTGTTCTACACTACCAGGAGTAAGAACTCAATATTTCTGAATGAAGCTTTCTTATGATTCATTTCTCTGTTTCTTTTGGGCAGTTCCTCCAGGGCTCAAACCTCCAAGATCTGTCTCAAGTTTTATATTTCTAAATTAAAACTATAGTAAAAGACATGAGTGTAGCCTTTACCATATAGAAACAGCAGCCTGTTTCAGTACCCTATTGATCCTAATACGATATTATGGTTTGTATAGCAGCTCCACAGAGGACAGATGGTAAATCTAGTGGCCTGAACTGCTCCTTCTTCCTGGGAAGCTACACTTGAGATGATGACACAGTAAATCCCTTGACAGCCTCAAGAATCAAGAAATGAAAGTTATGACATATGAAGAATAAATATGGCCTTTACAGTGTTGTAAATGAATCATAAATTATTTGGCTTTTAGTATGAGGTTGTATAAGGTTATAAACAGTGTTTTATAATACAGGTGTGAATGATGCCTGGCATTTTCTTACATCAGTATTTGTGTGTAAACAAAATGACTTGCAAGTAAAATCAGATTTTTGAGCCCTACTGGATTCTATACAGTACAGAAGCTTGCACAGGTTTCAACTTGAAGATAAAGGAACATGTAACAAAGCAAACCATCTTACTGGATGCACAGTGAGAGCATAGAGACAAATTGACACTGATGAACTGAAATGTGGGAGAGGGTAGCTTAGAGTGTGTGTATGAATAAAATGTAACACTTGTGATAATTAAAGTTTGTTGATATGAAGAAGAAACTAGATAGACTAAAAATGTTTGTTCCTAACTAAGAAAACCATTTCATTTTAGTGAATAAGAATCATACATGCACAAATGTAGACTCTGAAAAATAACTTGATGATGACTTCATATTTTTCCACTCATGAAATGTATGCTGGGTATTTCTCTAAGGGTCTGTTTGGTGACTCAGGTTGGTGACTCAGTCCCAAAACAAAGAGACACCACACCAGCAGAACAAATATTAATCTTGTTCAGTGTTCAGTGATTCTGAGCAGTGAATACATTCACATCAGTGGTGCAAATTTTGTTCATGGAGATAGGTCATAAAACACTTACTGAGCTATTAGCACTTGCTCCAAGTTGAGATTAGTTCAAGAAGATGGATATTGCACTGGGGAACTTTAGTGTCCTAAAACACCATTGAGAGCACAAGCAAATGAGAAGGAAGAATAGCAGAAGAGAAGACAGTGAATGGCCATAACACTCAGGTCAGAGAGAGGAACAGGAAAGGAACTGAAGCAGAAAATTAAATGGTCTGATACTGACTTTGAATAATAGCTATGAGTCTCCCTGTATCTTACTGTACTGGAAATGCACACATATTAACAACCCCCAGCCATGTTCAATTTTGTAAAGGTGCAAATATTTTCTCTACCTCTCTCTTACTCCCTCTTTCCTTGTATAAATAAGTATCCATGGGTTAGCGAGGAAGATGTAACCATTTAAAAGACTACTTCATAGTAAAATTCCCCTTTAAATATTTTGGAAAATTTGGGTATTTCCTTCTCATTTCATTAACTCCTTCTGAAAAGCTAATCCTCCTGTGAGTTCTTCACTCATCAGGATCTAATTATTATTGCCTTCCATTCAGGTTTGGCTGCCTGGATCTAGCACTCAGAGGTAGCCTCATGGGAAATCAGGCTTGCTGAGATATTTGTTAGCACCGCCAGTTGCCTCTCTAGTGGGAGGCACTTTTTTCTGCTTTCATTAACTCCTTTTCTCTTTTCCTGCTGACCACTCTTTCAAACCCACAATCATTGTAATCCCGCAGTGAGCTGAGACAGCAGAACACCCAAGCCATGGATTTTAAATTTTAAAAATTATAGCTAGAAGTGATCAATTAGGTTATCCTACTAGTATTGTAAGATTATATCCCACACTGTAGTTTTCTACTGTTTTATTCACTCAGATTTTAAGAGCCTCCAAGGGATGGAGCTTGTGCACTTCCTCTAGAAGACTTTTCAACAGTTTAATATAGCTTTCTGTCATTAGAATGATTTATTGTTTTATTTTTCATCTACATGTTCCTCTGCATAATGCATTTCCCTGACCCTTGATTTACATTCTTTTGAGAAATTTTGAAATCAAATATTCTTTCTTGATGGTGTTTCAGCTATATGAGGATTTGTTATCAGCATAAATAATAGACATCTGCTATGAAACAAATAGAACTTTTAGCCTTTTTCTATCCTGTAACACTTATACCTGTTGAAAGGTTACTAAGAAATTAGTCTTCTAAGGGATTTCCTACTTAAACAACTTGGCAAAGAGTCTTTTTCCTATAAAATTATATCACTTGTCTTCAAACACTAAATCAGTCAAACCAAAACAAGAAATGAAAGGAAAATTTTTCAGTTGCTATGGTGTTTTCTGGACAACAATGTTTACCTTAAAAATACTTTTCTTCAGAGAAAGAAATGTGTTTAATCAAAACCACATTCAACTATGTCTAAACTAGACATGTCTATCTATCCAGTGGAATCAGAAAGTACTTTGTACTGAATGTAATGTCATGCTAATACTGCTACAGTTTGTGCTACTTAAATGTTATTCTCAGAAATGCTATATTTTAATTTTTTATTCCAATGGGATATGTAAGGAGCTGGAAAGAATGCAAATGAGAATGGTTTCAGAGACAAGCATACTTTGTCCTTTGTCACTGCCAAAATCTATCAGTAATACAGTATCATGAGGGGGAACCACTGAAAGACTAAGAATTTTTCTGGAAAATTTCAGCATGATATTGAAGTGAGATTTGAAGCAAAAACCCTAAAGAAAACTAATGCTTACCTTTGTTAGTTGTTGTGAAGCAAGGAAAAGAGGATAAGGAGCATTTATCTTCTTTTTGCCCCCAGGTTTCCTTCCACTAACCTGACTGACTTAAAAAATTTCTAGCTTGCTTGATAAAATTACAGTCATGCCAACATCTGACCAGGCTGAGGAATAGAAGAATAGGAGCTCTTTCCACCTCTCCTCCCTGATCTGTTTCAGACAGAGAGAGTGCTACTTACTGATTTCCTTCAGCTCCTTCACAGAGCCAGGGCAGATCCTCATAGGATCCAAAGAATCAACCAAGGAACAGTCTGGAGGAAAGAATAGGAAAGGAAAAAAAGCCAAAAAAACAAAGGAAGAGACAAATATAATCAGTTTTTGAAAGGCAGAGATGATAGCTAGCCATCCAGCAACTCACCTCCTCCCTGTTTTTCAACAGCTCAGTCATGAATGCAGAATCTAATAGAGGCATTGAACTAATTCAGTTTGTGCAATTTAACATGGTTCATTGACTTGTGCCTATGGGATTTCAGAGTGGTCTCTCATCCAAGTGCTAAGCAGGCCCTTGAGTACTTAACTTCAAGAGAAGATCTGGTATGTTCAAACTGTATGACTGAGCCTATCATAGCCCATGTGTTTTTACTTTTAAAATCAGTTGTGAGAGGACTAAAGAGTCATGGTATTGTGAGGGCCAGCAACTCTTCATCGGCAAGGTAAAGACTGTACTTCCAGGATCTCTGAAAAATACTTTGCTCCATATTTGATGCTATGAACACTAGCATACCTTGGAGAAACAGTTGGTTAAACGTTCTTTTCTGTAAATCATGAAAATGTGAACATGAAAAAAAAGGAGATTAAATATTTGAGACAACAACAAGGATCCACGTCAGAATTGAAGGAGTTGTCACCTTTGCTACCGAGGCTGTAGTTCAGGATGACACGCTAGGCTAATTATTTCTTTTCTAATTTCAGAACTGTAGAGTAGATTGAGTTAATTTTTATCTCATTAGAGGCTATGAAGCATGATAAGAGATGACTAATATTTTAATCAAATATATGAAATTATGATACTTTAGTCCAGATATTCTATAGCATGTGATGACCTCAGGGTCGTTGAAAACCTTAAAGCACAACAGAAGTTATATAAGATATGGAATACTATTATTATCATCAGTATTATTATTACTATCATCATCATCATTATATCCCTTCTGTCTTCCTCTGGACTCACCAGCAGAATGCATTATTTATAGTGGAGTACAATTATTTGTCATTTTGACCAATATATTTTTGACAATGAAGAATTTTAAAGACAAAAATAGGAGACAATCTTGTAATTTATTCCAACTCATCTACCTCTCCTTAACAATTTTGTGCTACTGTGTGTTCCATCAGTGGTGAACACGATAAATTTATTTCACAACAACCAGAAGGGAACAGTGACTCCTTGCCTTCTGTGCAAAGATAGTGCATTTTATGGCATTTGAATAAATTTCAGATAAATCTAGTTATTCTCTTTTATTCACACAATAAAACCAAAATGCAAATTAACAACTAACTTCAGTATTGTTTGACTACTTAGATTATGATACTAATGATTAAACTGGAGTAGCTTTTTCCAGTAGCATGGAAAGATCAGTCAAGATCAATATGCTTTAAAAGTGCAAAACAAAGCATGGAGAAGGTAATCCTGTCTTTCCTGTTACCAATGGTGAGGATGTATGGTAGCCAGCCACATGATTGAATTAGAGTGTCAGTATTTTTCAGCTTGTGTAAAGTGATTTGTTGAAGGCAGCAAGCTTTCTTTATTCTGTTGTAATGGGCAATTCATTGACTGCTGGCCTTTTTGAAAAGTAGGTGCAGAACAATTAGAAAATAATCTCTGTGTCCCACAACAGCTGAGCTGGTTTAATCAGACTGGCAGTCTGTATCATATTGACTTTATGCACAACTGAGTGAGAGAAAAGCCCTACTGGGGTTCAGATTAGAGAAACTATTACTCCATGTTTGTTCACAGACTGAACAACAGAGTGAACAGTTCCAGAGAATTTGATTTCACTTCTGCAAATGATTTTCTTATGGGATCTCAAACTTTTAAATAAATAAATAGGAATTGTTTTAGAGGTCCTGCTCCACCAAGTGCAAGTCAGTTGCCTTTCCTTCCTCGGATAAGGCACCTTTACTTCTGATGTAGTACTTCTGATTAGTCTGTTCTACTCATGCCTTATCCAAATAATATGTCAACCAGGGAAAGATTTTCTGTTGTTTTAAATGGCTACTGGACTGGACACTGTTTGTTTTGTTGTTACATAGTTTTAATTTGTAAAATACATTTTGAAGGTTAGATTTTATTTCATTTACTCTTCCTTTTTCCTTGTTTTTCCTTTTTCTTATTTTACTTTTCTTTTTCCTTTTCCCCCTTACTCTTCTCTCCTCCCCCATTTTTTTTAGGCAATAGACATTATCTTTCAGTTATTATTAATCAGGCTTTTCTCATTTTCCAGCAAAAGCCCAGAAGAAATCTGTTCTCAGAAGGTATTAACACAGCTCAACACCAGCAGGATGAAATGAATACCAGTAGGATGAAATGAAATCAGTAACTCCTGTGTCAATAGATATTTATTCTTACAGAGTTTTTGTATAATTCTCATGCTGGAACAGTTTGTATTGATTGCATAAGCTTCTGAACATCTAAATTAAATGTTTCTCGTAGTCTTTGTTATAACTGATGTCTTCTTTTACCTTTGCTCATTACTTTTTTACTATGTTCATTAATCAGCATTCATTATTTATATTCACTGCGTGAAGCTACTGTTTAGTTTCCTTTCTATAGAATATCCTCTCAACTTGATGATTTATAATTTTGAAACTTTATCTACCAGACTTTAGCTAGCATAGAGTCATGGAAACTTACTCACTTTCACTTATAACATGAAATGAGAGGCAGCTGCACAAGATGCTGGGTAGATTGTTGAGGGATGGGAAGTGCTGAGGGTTATCAGTATCAAATTGCAAGATCAGTATCACCTTACACCATCTTCATGAGAAGAACACCAAATGGTTCTTGACTTCTTAGCATCATTTAAATATCACTCAGCTGAAATGTCATGGGAGGCATATGATGGATGCAAACTGTACTGAAGAGAGGCAGGGCTTGTGTTTCATTACTTTAGTGACAGCAATAGAGCTATCCCTCTGTAAGTGAGGAGAGAAAAGGACAAAAAGAAGTGGGAGAGCCGAGAAAAGGAAAGGCTGGGTAGGTCTACTTAAGGCCATATATTTGTGTAGACAAAATACACGATTGTTTAGAGAGTTAGCTAGAAACAAAAGCAGACATTGTCAACTTCTCTGCTCTGCCATACTTATATGGCACCTACTGTGGGTGATGTGAAGTGCCAAAGACTAGGGGAGAAGAATTAATAGTCCATCTCTGTACAATACACACACAGACTCCTTCCCAACATTCCAAAAATAATATTAGCTACTTTGTATTTCTTTGTATTTTCCTGGTTCTGTGTTCCAGTTCTTCCACCAATGGAAGCACAGTCAGTCTTTTCTAGATATTCAGCATGCTAAAATTGAGATTCACCAATACTTTTAGAAGTCTTTAGTGACTTCTGATGCTGTGTTTCCTTTAAGAGAGTAAACACAATGTAGAATACTCAATTTAAATGGAAAATCAGAAGGAAAACTAAGATGAACAGAACAGAACAAGGGAGCTGGAACAGAGAATGAGAAAGTAGAAGAAGATTAATGGAAAATTGAGACAGATTTGTCAAGAAGCCTATAATGCTAATCAAGGCACATAAACCCATTTCTCTATGATGGTTCTGTAATTATTTTTTGTAAGTACCTAGCTAAGTCCTGGCATCAGATTTTCAGGAATGATGAGCACTCTGTGCAAGAATGATACCAATGGGGGCCATGTGCAGAGCTTATGAAGAGTCATGTTAAATCCTTGAAAAAAAAACCCACAGTGACATAAATTGGCTACTTCAGATCTATGGATACTGTGAAATCTAATCTCTCCAAGCCTTAGCAACTCAGCTATGAATAGAGGAAATGTTTCAACATGGTGCCATGAAAATGTATGCAAGATAAAGATGAGTTACACAGAAAAGCCCATGTGGAAATTAATAATTCTGTCTTCTGAGAAGTGTTATAATTGTGTGCAATAAATAAGACCTTGAGCTGCACAATGAAGAATAAGGAGAAAACACAATACTGAACTGCTGCTCATTAAATGAGCACTGTTTCTTCCGTGCACAGAATGAAGTAGAGATCCTCTGAGAAAAAAAAGAATGTGACTATGTAATTAAAAAATATATCATTATGTGTTCACATGAGGGAGCCAGATTAAGGCAACTCAAATTCTGACATTTTCTAATTTTCATTGCTTATTATGCATATCATTTTTCAGGCACTGGAAACTGGGTTTAGAATGGTTTTAGTTGTCATATGTTCTCCACAAGAATTTTTGTTCTCTTTTGCCTACTTCAGCCAAATCTGGCAAAATTTGAAAGGACACTAAAGAAGATATTTGGTTTGATGTTAAGTATGTGAATGAAGGTGCCCTAAGATAATAGTTATCTACAGACAGTAGATATCTAAATTTGTGACACTGTCAGCAGATACATGGTCTCAATTCACTTATATGCACAACTATCTGGTGTCATTTAATATGAACTTATATATGTAGCATGCTTTCTTCCTGCCACTGCAGAACAATCTCATAAATTCTCTGTCCAATTTGCCTAACCCACATGGTGATTAAGTCCATCTCAGCTGGTGGTAGGTATCTGACCAGAGAATCATGCTCTAGGGCAATTCATTTGATGAAGCCCAGGGAGGGGGTAGGTTTTCATAGATGTGAATTTATCAGCTGAATCATTCTCTAGGCTCAGCTGACTAGATTGACATTATCTCATTGACTAAAATGAGAGTGAAGAGAATGTCCCCTAAATGTAGATATCTAAATTTAGATGTCTTTTTATGAAAATTTACTATGTGTTAAGCAGCTGAAAAAAATGTACTGCTCTTTTAATATACCTCTCTGTGGGAGTGGCAGTATGAACTCAACCAGTGTTCATTATACCTCAACGAATCCCTTGTCACTTAGTTGCATATGTTAACTGACCATTTGTGGTACACATAGCTCCTGATAAGCTGTAGTACATATACTTTCTTGTCCAGTTAGAAGACAAAAGCATAGGTAGTTGACATGGGAGGAACCAGGAAAAGGAGTTCTGGGGAAAATGGGAGGCAACAGAAGATACTGTGTTGTAATAAGAGATGTGCAAGTAATTCAATCAGGGATGTTATATTACAAGAGAGAACAGGTGATACGTGAAATGTGTGACACATGAGCTCAATTGGAAATCCGGTTTCATTGATACCTTGGTTCGTAGACAATGCATTTTATAACACATTTAAGTCTGTATAGTTGTTTTTAATTTCCTATAAAGAAGATGTGAATTTGTTAGTTTTAAACGTTACTTTCTGTTTTGGAAGGGTACTACCAATTGCTCACATTAAGTCTGGTGACAGGCAAATAGGAATAGACTAGATATATCAGTCCTATCATGACATGAGTTTGTGCCATTATTTCATGCATAACTTGACCTATTTTGTCACCTTTAACTTTTTATCATTGAGACTATATGGCTTAGTTTGAATCCAAGAGGCTTTGGGTAGTTCTTTCTTATAAGTTGAGTCTTTCAAATAACTTGCAAAAGTTAGTACTCTTCCATGAAATTGTTCAAACTTTACCGAGGAATATTACATAGTTTGCAGCACTGTGCCAGATTTATTTGGTGTCTCTGTGCTTGTCCATTGTCCATAAACAATTTTCACTTTCTGAATTGAGGTTATTAGCTGGCTGAAGTTATCATAGAGTCCTTAAAATGCCAGGAATCAAATTAAAATGAAAACTATACAGATGTAATGCTCTTATTGCTGTTCATGAGGCATCTATGGGAAGTTAGGCTTGTCATATATACATTTGTATTTAGATTCTGACATTTTTTAGAGGTCTCTCTTGAAAACAGTACATTTCCTTCTCTTGCAGAGGTAGGAGAAAACTTATAATTGTGATACATACTTCTCCCACTCCATGCATTACATCCACAGGAAATCTTACAGACTTATTTCATTATCTCTCCATTTCCATCTTCTTCTTCATTTGCATTTGTTTTTGACTGCCTATCTCCCTTGCTTTCAGTCATCCTCACTGGAGGAAAGACAATGAGAACTCAGTTAAATTCAACAGCTAACGAATCAGTTTGTTTATGTTACCCCTTTGCCATCTGTCTCTCTTCTATATTTTATCTGACACTCAGTTTCTCATCATGTCCTGCCTCACTTATACTTCACAAGATTGTCTTTTTGTGGATGTTCTTGCTTGTCACTTGTAACATTTTGTACTCCTGCTGTTCTATTTTCCTTCCTGATCCACCACTTCCTGAGGCCTCCACATATGTCTAGTCTATTGTTTGAGGAAGAAACTGTAGAGTAAATGATTTTTCAGGTGAGGCAGCAATTAGTCAGTGGTGTAGGTGTAGTAGGGCTAGTGTAAACCTCCTGTGTCACCCACTCTAATCTACTTCTATCATCTTAAACCAGGTCTTCAGCTCTTCCAGCTCCTGAGCTTGGTGCAGAATCAAAATTATGCTACTGTGGATAATTCCCTTTGAGGCAAAATTCAAATATGTGATTCTGTTTTTTAGTCAATTGATCCCTTTCCAGCTTACATTACACTCCTCCTTGGATTGTGAATGAATTTCTAACTGCAGTAGCAGCAGTAATTTTATGTAGCACATCCCACTGTGGACTGTGCATAAAATTTATGCCTTTAATTTTTGTATATAAAGCCTCAATATTGTGGCTGTAGGCATTTTTAAACCTCAGAATTAGTAACAAAGATACTCACAGCCCATGCCCCCACACTCTATCATAGATATGCTACAATCAGCTGGGAGTCATGGCATTCATCAGCTACTGAAGGATAATGCCGTTTATCACTTTTTAATGGATTATTTTCTGAACTGTTCATTTTCAGAACAGATAAATACAGTCAAGGACATCCTATACAAGGAGGGAGTTATGCTGATTTTTTTTTCTAAGTTTAATGATATGTAGCTAGATCCTTCCCTATAGGCTGCAGCTTGTTTATGCTATACAGTGGTACAGAGGCTAGAAACATTTGGTAAGTGAGGTAACTTACTCTTGCACCCACCATGGAAGACATAGTCAAAAAATCTATGTGATAAGGGCTTCATCTTCCTGGAGTGGACAAAGAGAGAGAGGAAGATTTGAGCACCATCCTTTAGGTGACTCAGTTAAAGAAAAGCATATCTAGCCTGCTTTTAATTCAGATTTGTGAGAAATTTGTGAGAAACCCTACTTGAGGCCATCTTTCACAGATAAATTTGAAAATGGAGCCAGAGCTCTCTGGGACATTTTACTTCCATATTGCTCCTTTTTTTTCGGAGTCGGAAGTAAATGCCAAGAAAACCGTAGGCATGTAGAAAAACCAAAACTAAACCAAATTGTATACTAAAGAAAATGTATTTACAAAAAGCTTCAAAAAAATCGGGGAAATTATTATTAAAAAATATATGTTTATACACAATGCTTTTGTTTTTTTAAAATGAGTTGTTATGATGAAATTTCATTCAGTTGGAGTTCATATGATAAGCTCTCAGATGAAAGTTATTAGTAATTTTGTAATCTAGAAGCTTTTCAGATGTAGTATCATTGGCATTTCTACAGAACACGTGATGAATAGCTACTTCAGTTTAATATCTAGGTGTTATTTAATGCACCAGAGCTAATTTACTGCTATTGCTATTAGCACTACATCAGAATTTTATAGCAGGAAGTTAGGAATACTTTTAAAAACCTTTTCTTGTGATGCCACTTTGCGATTTTTTTGTGGTTTCTTTTTTGTTTCTGTAGATATTGTTAATACTTTGAATTTTGATGTCCTGTATACTCTATTACATATTCTGATATCTAGCACTTTTCATATTTCTACTGATTATAGGTTACAAAACATCTGTCATATGTTTTCTTACTAACAGATTAAAAAATTGCCTGTGTTAATTCTTTAAAAATAATACAAACTACTAAATTCATCAAAACTGGATAACTAATACTGGAAAATGCTATTATTAACATAAAATACTAAAGGTGAATTCTTACAAATAAGTATATTCTTGTTTTATTTGCATGTTGCCTCATTCAGTTAGGTCTTACTGAGGTTGTATATTTTCAGTTTAGTATGAATAGGATGAAATTTAGATTTAGTTAAGAATTATATTGGAAAAGGAGTCAAAAAAAGTTTGTGATTTGTAGATAAGTTCTTGGGATTAATTTAGACAGTTTGTGGAATGAACTGCAGCAACGTGTAATGGAGGAGTTAGAGACAATTGAATGTCAGCAAGTTTTGAATAACTAATTCCCTTATGTATATTTCAATATTTGTACAGTGTCAAATGGTGCATTCTTTTATTCTGCAAGGTCAAAAATATTCTAAAGGAATTGATAAGAAATTAATCTTTTGATCTGCTTTAGTTTAACTGCTTTCTTTTAAAAGTAAGTGCTTTTATCTTTTAAAGAAAGACAAAAACTACATTTGATGAAGATCTTATAAAACATGCTTCAGCCTAAAGCAATTTCTTGCTTTCCAGTTATCAACTGTTTTACCAGAGGGTATACGATGGAGACTCAAAACACAACTATAGTGATATTTGTATGGATAGCAACACTGTAACAAGGCTCCCATGGCTGCAAATTGTATCCTTTTAAGAGTACTTCAGGATTTGAAAAATATTTAAGTAATCACAGTTTCAGAGTTATCATCTGATAATGCCTGGGAATTGGTGACCCAAGGGACTAATTCCAAACATTACTAGAAAATGACATTGCTCATGTCAGTGTGGAAGTGTCTTGGTGAATATAAACTGTAATATAAAAGCATTTGCAAGCAATTTGGCCATCTGCTGTT